>WJQU01000810.1:0-16066 GCA_029228625.1 Pseudolycoriella hygida | reverse complement strand
ACCTCAAAGTTACAGCGTTTTTCGGGTGTTTGTTTGTTTTCTTCATGCAAAACAATCGGCGTTTTGTGTTTGTGGTTTTGGTATAGGATTTCAAGTAGGTGTTTGTCTACGGTTACGGTTAACTTCTTCGCTATTCATATAGCAATTCTTTTTTGGCAAAAATAAATGAGCTTGCGCTTAGCATCTCAGGCACGTGTGTGATGTCCCCATTGAGGCTTGAACTTCCAGTGCGGTTCGGCTTACCAGGCCGTCCCACTGTACTCATTATTGGTAAAAACGGTCATAGGCAGCCTCGGACGAGTGTTGGTCACGGGGTACGACCAATGCGGGACTCGAACGGTACCCATCGTTGACGGTCAGGCAATGTAAAAAGGTTGATGGTTTGTTTATTGGAAGTCTAAACGTTAATGGGGGTTTTAGGGGTCGCAAGGGTGAGTTGGTGGACTTGGCAATGGATTATGGTGTAGATATATTAGCGTTGAGCGACATTAGGACGAAAGGGCAGCGCGAAGAACTGGTGGGCGGTTATAAAGTGTTTTCGTCTGGTGGTCAGTCTGGTAGGGCGAACTGGGGAGTTGGAATGGCTATCAAAAGGGAATTAGAAAAGTTTGTTTTGGGCGTGCGGTATGTAAGTGAAAGGATCATGTGGGTCTCCATTAAGCTGACAGGAGGTATTTATCGGCTGGGTAGTGTTTATAGCCCGTGCGAGGGTAGCAGTGCTGGCGATCTTGACACCTTTTACGAGCAGTTAGGGGATGTTGTCAGCAAAAAAGGTAGTGAGTGTGTGATTCTGTTGGGGGATTTCAACGCGAGAATAGGAAACAGTAAGACCAGTGGCGGCTATGAAAGGGTAGTGGGCAAATTCGGGGAGGATGTTTTAAACTCAAACGGAAAGCCCAACAACCGCTTTTTGAGTTTCTGCGATTTCAATGGACTGGCAGTAACCAACTCTTTCTTTAGGCATAGGTGGATCCATCGGTACACTTACGTTAATAATAGTTTGGGGCACAAGTCAATAATTGATTACATGGTTATAGAGCAGGACAGGAGGCAGGAAGTCAGGAACACACGTGTTGTCAGGGGTTTCACATTTGGCTCAGACCACTACCTTTTGGGTACCCATCTCTCTGTTAGTAAACTCTGTCAGGCTAAAAGGAAAAAAGTGGTGGTTCGGAAATTTCGTGTGGGAAAATTCAGGGACGAGGAAGTTAAGTCTCGCTCTATGTCAAAATTCAGCGAAGCTTTCGAAAGGCTTCCTCCGGACTGCGTAGACATTGAGGTTGAGTGGGCAAACTTTAAGGAATTTGTCTTGGGCGTAGCTGAGGAATGTCTAGGTAGTGTCTCTAGTGGGGGTAGAAACAAAAGGACAGGCTGGTGGAACGCAGATATCAAAAAGGCGGTATTAGAGAAAAGGAAGCTGTATTTGATTTGGTTACAGGGTAAGACGGACGAAAAGCATGAGGCTTACAGGGCTTGCAGGCAGGCGGTTAAGACTCTAGTCAAGGAAGCGAAGGATCGGTCGTGGAAAAAGTTTGGGGAGGAATTGGAAGAGGCTGGTCAAGGAAGGGGTAAAAAATTTTGGTCGGCAATCAAGGATATTAGGCGTGGTGGCGAAAAGGAGGGCTGCGGTAGCATTTTGGGTAAAGATGGCGAATTAGTTACAGATAAGGGTGAGGTCCTGAAAACCTGGCAGGATTACTTTCAGGATCTATTCGCCTCTGTCAATCCCGTAACAAGCCTTGACAGGGAAGAGGGCCGTAGCGTGGAGGGTGAGGAGGGAATTACATTAGAGGAAGTGTCACGAAAGGTCAGCAGGCTGAAGGCAGGAAAATCCGCAGGTATAGACGAAATTAGGACAGAATTTATTAAGAATAGCGGGCCGGGTGGGGTTCAATGGCTTTGTAGGATTTTCAATTTAGCATTGGAGTCCTCAGTAGTACCCGCTGACTGGAGCTTCGGTGTTATTGCTCCGATCTTCAAGAAGGGTAACCGCAAAGTCCTTTCCAACTACAGGGGGATTTCACTCTTGAGCGTGGTCGGGAAGGTTTATACAAGTGTGCTAGTAGACAGGGTTAGGGTTATAGTGAAAGGTGTTCTTGACGAGGTTCAGAGTGGTTTCAGACCTCTGAGAGGTTGTCAGGATCAGATCTTTTGTCTCAGGCAGGCTATAGAAAAGCTCTCTGAGAGAAATATTGATTTATACTTGTGCATCATCGACCTAGTAAAGGCATTCGATCGGGTACCGAGGCAACAGCTGTTCGAGGTACTTGGCGAATACGGGGTTAATGGAAGTTTATTGGGCGCTATCAAAAGCATCTACTCAGGGAGCAAGGCTGCGGTAAGGATAGATGGTGAAATTAGTGAGGCTTTCGAAGTTAATGAGGGAGTTCGTCAGGGTTGCTGTCTCTCCCCTCTTCTGTTCATAATTTTTATGGACAAGATTATCAGGCAAGCGAATTTGCAAGGGAATGTGAAGGTGGGGGAAGTAATCATGAAAATCCTGGCCTATGCGGATGACTTAACTCTATTAGCAGATAATTCCAAGGATTTGCAGGAGAATTTAGACTGCCTGAATGCTGCATGTGAGGAATACGGCATGAAAATAAGTGTCAGTAAAACTAAAGTTATGCATATTGGCAAATCCCGGAAGGATGTAGTTTGCAGTTTAAATGGGGAGCAGTTGGAACAGGTCTCTGCGTTTAAATATTTAGGAGCCATTTTTTCGGAGAATGGCAAGTTAGTTAGGGAATTTGAAGAAAGGAGAAGAATGGGAAATGCAGTGGCCAGTCAGTTGAGGTCGTATGTGTTCAACAAAAAGGAGTTAAGTAGTGGCACAAAGCTTGCTATTCACAGGTCAATCTTCAGACCAACGATTTTATACGGTAGTGAAAGTTGGGTGGACTGCGGATACCTTGTGCATGACCTGGAGGTTTCTGATATGAGGGTTCTTAGGAGCATAGCAAGAGTAAATCGGAGGGAACAGTGGGACAATCATGTTAGGAACGACGACATCAGGGAAAACTTAGGGGTTACATCAGTGGAAGAGGCGGCAAGGATTAGTCGTCTGCGGTGGTACGGGCACGTTCAGAGGATGGGTAATAGCAGGCTACCAAAGAGGATATTGGATGCGGGTGTGCGTCCCAGGGGTAGGCCAAGGAGAAGGTTTATAGACTCAATTAAATCCGATTTAGAAGTTAGGGGACTTTCTCTAGGCGAACAAACCATCTCCTTGGCACAGGATAGGGGAGTATGGAGAAGGGTGGTCCATGATCAGTAGTAAAGACCTCACACCGAAAGGTACAAACGGTCTATAAAGTGTGATGATGATGATGGTATACCGGTTCAAGATTCAGGGGTATCTATGGCTTTCAATGAATACTACGCAAAGGTTGGAGAGAATTTGGCTAACGCTATTAAACCATCCTTGAATGACGACCTCAATGATTCGATATCAGTTGATCGCTGTCCAAACTCCATATTTTTGAATTCAACTTCTGCAAACGAAATTTACTCAATCATAGCGGCAATGGACAATAACAAAGCTCCAGGGTCTGATGATATGAGTGTTGTTACAATTAAAAACTGTGCTACCAGCATAGTCCCATTTATTTGTGATATCTACAACCTATGTGTTTCGACTGGGAAATATCCAGATTTATTGAAAATAGCTAAGATTACCCCGATTTACAAATCTGGTAAGTCAACAGAAATTTCAAATTATAGGCCAATTTCGATTTTACCAGTCCTAAATAAGGTATTTGAGAAGTTGATATTTTGCAGAGTACTCACCTTTTTACAGTCGCAGCACTTTTTTTATCCTCGTCAATATGGCTTCCGGTCTAAGTGTGGTACCCACACTGCTCTGTTTGAGCTGATTGATCATCTGAGTGATGAGATTGATAAGGGAAAGGTTGTAACAGGCCTTTTTTTGGATCTAGCTAAGGCTTTTGACACAGTCGACCACAAGTTACTCCTGATGAAACTTGAATGTGCTGGCATAAGAGGAATTGCCAATGAGCTGTTTGTCAGCTATCTGGGTAACAGATTTCAATATGTATCTGCTAATGGATTTGATAGCCCTAAACTTGCGGTGTCATTTGGAGTTCCACAAGGAAGTGTCCTCGGGCCCTTGTTGTTCTTAATATTTATAAATGATTTATATAAGCTTCCCATTATGTCGAAACCTTACCTTTTTGCAGATGACACTAGTTTATTTACATCATCGTTCTGTATTACCTCAAATGTTAAACAGATCAATAGCGATCTTAACGTGATTTCTGAATATTTCAGATCGAACAAATTGACCTTGAACATTGAAAAGTGTAAACTAGTTCACTTTAAATCAGCACGTAAAAAGCTCGAAAAGGTGACTGATATTGTTCTTGATGGTATTAAGTTGAAATCTGTTACTTCTGTTAAGTGCTTGGGAGTCATGTTGGACTGCAACCTCAACTGGAATAGTCATATTACAGAATTATGTAATAAGATTTCCGGACATGTTGGGGTCATTAAGAGGTTGAGCGCATTCCTACCCGTAAAAATCTTACGCATGCTCTACTTTTCGCTTGTACACTCAAGATTGGCATACTGTGTTGGTGTATGGGGTGGCGCCAATAAAACCTTGATTAGTAAAATTGAGAGATCGCAGAGGATTGCATTAAAATTGTCTCACAAGCTCCCAATAAGATTCTCTTCGGAGCTACTTTTCAGCAAATATTACCCTAAAGTCCTTAGGGTTAAGGTATGTACCAGTACTCTGTTTGTAAATTTGTATACTCCTGTATCCACAATCTCTGTCACCACAACATTGCTTTCCAAAAGCCAGCTCATAGATACCCAACCTCTTCCGCAAAATTGTTACGTGTTCCACTCGCCTTGACATTGATTAAACGGAGAAGTATCTCCTTCTCTGGACCTGTCCTGTTTAACAAGCTTCCCAGACCAATCCGAGAATCTCATTCACTACTACAATTTTGTTGTCATTTGAAATCTAATTTATCGCTAAACTACAGTAAAGGGTAAATGGGTCTTGACTCACTACTCGTCCGCTTCGGTTCAGTACGCACCATCATAACATGTGAACGTCATGAATTTTTGCGTTTTGCTTTAAGCTTATCCTGTTTTATAAACATAGATTTCCTAGGTATTTTTCTGCTATGCTCTTCGCTATACTAGTTTCTATTGACTCTTGAATCTTCTTGCTGTCATATAATTTCAATCTGAACAAGTTTTTCTCTTTCTTTTTTTATTACTCTGATTTTTGTTATTGATTTTTGTTACCGATTTCCTTGATTTTTCTGTTCCTTTGAATTGGTCATTCCAAAGTGGAACTTTTTGATTTACTTTTATTATATTAAGATAACTTGTTACATACCTTGATTCATTACTATGATTTTTTTTGTTATCTTTTGTAATGATTGTTATGATTTTTATATTATGGAATAAATTTGATTTGATTAATTTGATTTGATTTGATCTGTAACAATGTCAATAAAATACAAAGGTACTATAATTAAATTTCGTGTTTTATCATAATTTTCCAAATAAAGTGTAGGATTCTCACTCAAAAAGAAGTTAATGAATGCGGAATTATTTTCGAAGAAGAAGATTGCTGATTTAGGCCCAGGGCGACTACCATCATCATTTCGACCGTGAGAATCGAAAAATGCATATGATGAGGAGCCATTTGCATTTTGCAATCGCAATAAACCATATGAATATTCATTATAAGTAATTATTCCATATTGGAATTGACGAAATTCAAAATTTTTTATAGCATCTATGAATACGGTTTCAATATGCTGTCCTCCACGACATTCCGTTATATTAACAAAAACCTTTATTTTTTTGTTATTAACTTCTAAATTTTCAAGTAAATCTATAGCATTTAAAAATGTTTCATCATAGTCTGAATTAACTACGTTTTGATACGATATACAATTTTCGTAGTAGATCTGACCTGCTCGAATTATATTATTCATATCGTTTGAATCCCAAAAAACAACATTTTTAAAAGACGCAGCTGCTAATGCAACAGTTGCCATAGCAGTGCATTGATGTTGCGGAAGCGGAAATTCATTTGAAAATTGAGAAAAGTCGCCAAAAATAATTTTTGGTAAAACTGTTTGCGATTCTCCATTTTGTTCTTTTTCGTTTTTTGAATTGTATGGAGTAATATCCGCATGAGTTGAAGGAGCATTGTTTTTATTGTCCGCTCTTACTTCTTTAGATTCTCCAGTATTTATAGGAATAAGATCATTAGTTTTTGCAATGTTGCTTTTCTTTCGTATTTCGATGATACTTTCCTTTTGCTTTTTGGCTCTTTGTGATTTGGATTGACTTTTAAGTTTCGGCATTTTTAAAGAATACAAATTTTGTATTTCAAAAAACTTTATTTATTTAATTGTTGTTTACACCAATATTGTTTATTGTCTTTTCTAAGTAGTTTTTTACCAATGATTATGTAACACTTAGCAATTGTTGTATTTGTAAAAATTGTTATTTTTACGATAGATACAGCCTGTAATAATGACTTTTTCAAAATGAGCAGGTTTTCTGCTTACAGGGACAATGTGGTTGTAGCTTTTAGTTTTACAATGCTTTTCTAGCACTGGCTCGTAATTTAAATATTTATTTTCTTGATCACAGTGCAGAGTATTCTACTTTTTTAGTTAACAGTACGCTATGATTTTTTCTCAATAAACAGTGTTTTGTGCAGAGAATTCTTTGTTTTACAAACTTTTTTAGCACATGCCCGTGTTAACTACAATGTATTAGTATGTTAACAGTTTCGTTAAATTACTTATTTTTGCACAATGCTTTTTTTCGCATTAAAAATGATGCTTGCTGCTCTAAGCACGGTTTTATTGGTTTTGATAGTTGATGTTATTTCAAGTAGTAGTGTACTCTTTGAAAGTTGATTATAAAGTGACAAAAATATTAGTTTAAGCGTCTTATTTAAATACTTCTCTAGTCAACTATCATGGTGATAGTCAACTATCATGGTGATAGTCAACTATCATGGTGATAGTCCACGTCAGGGTGATAGTCACTATCATGGTGGATAGTCAACGATCATGGTGATAGTCAACTATCATGGTGATAGTTGACTATCGTGCTGATATTTTCCGAAATGGCTTTTATGCTCTGCCATTTTGGTGGTTACCTAAAACATTCTACTCATATAAATCTAAAAACTTTGTCGAAGACAACAATTTTCTATTACTCTAACTCTTAATCGCGTGCGAGTCCGATTTAAATGCCTGCGCTATTTCTTACTTAGTCACTATAAGAGGTAAAACAATTAGACTCTGGAGATCACTTCGTACGAGTCTAAAAACCTACTTTTTGTGCAATATCTTCCAGACTGTTGAACCAATATGGCCCATCTTCGAACTTAACCTGAGGAATTGAATTCCTCAGATTTAAAAAAAAATCATCGAAATCGGTTGGGGATTACTCAAGTTAGAGTGTTTACAAGGAAAAAATGTTTACAAACAATTACGTTTTTCATCACATTCTTAGGGTATTTTCTGCCATAAGACCCTGACTTTCAGTCAAGGGAATAAGGTAGCAGATCGTGGTTACTGTTAGGTCGTTTATTGTTTAAACACTGACTTAGTAGAAACGTTTCGAGTAGTTTCACTGGCTCAAATAGACTCTTTAAAATGCCGAAAGAATTTGAGTTCGAAAAATTAAATGGTAGTGGAGCACGTTAAAGTCTATGTTTGAGGACAAAGGTTTAACGCGGAAAGTCGGGTTACTGAGAACGTTGATTAATGTGAGACTAGAAGATTGTGATTCGATGCAAGAATATGTGGATAAAATAAGGACGTGTTCAAATAAACTGATTGGAATCGGTTTCAGTATTTCTGATGAATGGCAAAGTGTCATTTTGTTAGCGGGGCTAACAGAAATGTACCGTCCTTTAATTATGGCCATAAAGGCTTCGAATGAAGAGCTGATTGCTGATGCAATCGTATCAAAATTAATAGAATTAGAACCAGAAAGGAACTCAAAAATTTCGGTATTTTTCAGCAAGAAGAATGGTTCTAAAAAGGGCGAAAAAACCAAACAGAAGTGCAAAAATTGTGGCCGAAATAATCATCTTACAAGGGAATGTAAGGATGAAAAGAAGTGTTTTAATTGCAAGAAATTAGGGCATATGATGAAGGATTGCAAAGCACAGAAAAAAGATGACGGAAACCACAGTACGAGTGCCAACTCAGCTTTCATATGTTCTTCGTCTCAAGTTGTGCAACAGGGATCAACACGTGAATGGGCCATCGATTCAGGCGGTTCGAGACACATGGCACATAATCCAGATCAGTTGTTCAACAAGAAAGTAACGGACGCGGCAGAGCGCGAATAAACAATTGATGAAAGTGAAAGCAATCGGTGAGACGAAGTTGAAGCTGAAACATTAAGACGTATCACTGAAGGAAGTGTTGCACGTACCGGATTTGGACGTCAACCTGTTATCGGTAAGCAAAATAGTAGAGAAAGGTAATAAGCAGGGCTGGACGATAAGTAAACACAAAGGCGAGGTCGTGGTGCATGTCAAACCTGAAAATGGAGTGTACAAACTGAAAGAAGATACTGAAAGATGTATGGCAGTCTGTGACGCTTATACCTGGCATCGTAAGCTGGGACATATTAACCAGAACGCACTAAAGAGTATGCGTGATGGAGTAGTCGTTGGGGTCGAATTCAAAGATGATGGCTCAAAACTGAAAAATTGCAAAGTTTGTTGCAGTGGTAAAATGTCGAGACTTTCGTTCGGGAACAACGGATCAAGGGCAACGAAAATTTTGGAGGTTATACATTCTGATATATCGTAAGTGCTCCAGTAGCTGACCCTTTAAGGAATTTTTTGACTTTGATCTTCAATATTTATATTATATTGATGAAAATGCTAGGTTTTTCTTTATATTTTAATTTGATTTATTCTGATTGAGTAGAACATCGGAAATATTCTTAATTATATTATTTTTACTGTATAAAATGGGATTTAAAAAAGCACTGTTTTTGATCCAGTAGCTGACCAGAAAAAAATGAGTGTTCCTATGTCTGACCACCTGTGTTCCAGTAGTTGACCATCTTATATCATGCAAGATTTTGCAAGATTTAGAGAAATTGATTTTTTTGGAAGAAAAGAAAAAAAGCTCTTGTTGGCTGATCATATAATGCAATGCATCAGTGTGTAGTGTAAAAACACCCTTCAACTTTGTAAGTTACAAAAAAGTGTGAGTTTTGTTTTTCGAAAAGAAGGCTGATATGTTTGATTAAAAATGTCCTTCCTTACAACAAAACTCTTATTATTTTATTGTTTTGTCAGTTATAATGGAAGTGACAAAGAATTCGGCGAAAAGGTTGGCTTTTCTTCATAGATGCAAGACTTTTCTTTTCTCCGTAAGAACTTGCTACAGGCTAATAGGTGACAAGAATTGAACTAACCGAATGGCTTCTCTTGATCACCACCGTAAATTACGTTCTTTGGGTGCTTTTATGGTCATTGGTCAACGTTCATCGAAACTTCTGAGCATTGTGCCTCCTAAACTTGGTTTATGTCACCCAACAGTCCGCCGAAGCTCACCCCTATGTTGTCACTGCTAGATACGGTCGAGCGGTAAGATTCTGTAGTATATTTTATTTATATAATAAACATAGTCATTTTCGTGGTCAACTATAGGAACAAGACACTAAATTTGACCCAGTGTTTTGACCACGATAAATTATAACGTTTTTGATTGTCAATGGCCAAAAAGGCTATTGAAATGTAAATAATGAACACTTTTTAACATAATTAAGATTAATTACACAAAATCTACAATTTAATTAAACGTAAAAATGCTAATTTCATCGACAAGATCCTTACCGATTTCGTAACAAAACACCTCTAACAGGACTTGACTTTGACGACCAGATGATTTGTAGGTCTTTTTCGCAAATAAAACGGGAATTCACCATTAACACGTGATGTGAAATAACACAATTGATATTCGGAACAGAAACCATTACTTTTTTATTCAAATTTATTTTTAATTTTCTTGAAAATAGACAAAATATTTGTCTGGTCAACTACAGGTACACGGTCAACTACTGGAGCACTTACGATAGCAGGTCCCATGGAAACCCCGTTAATTGGAAAGGCTAAGTATCTATTAACCTTCATAGACGATTTTTCACGTAAAACATTTGTTTATTTTCTCAAACACAAAGGAGAAGTTCTAACAAAGTTCAAAGAATTCAAAAGCCTAGTTGAAAATCAAACAGGGAGAAAAATCAGGAATGTTATCGAACCCATTGACGTAGATGATGACAAAATTGAAAGCGTCAAAAGAGCCATAAAGAAAATTCGTATTGATAATCTGTCAAAAGAATTAAGGGATTATTGCCGACAATACGGGATTCAGCATCAAAAAACGAACGTATACACGCCACAACAGAACGGGCTGGCAGAACGAATGAATCGAACACTGATAGAAAAGGCAAGGTGTCTATTATTCGACACAGGTTTACCAAAATACTACTGGGCTGAGGCTACGCACATGGCTGCAACTATTATTAACAAAAGTGTGAACAGTTCCGGAAATTTGACACAGGATGAGGTATTTTACGGGGTAAAACCTGATTCAATTAATTTTGAAATTTTCTGCAGTGAATGCATGGTCCATATACATCAAGAAAAGAGACGTAAGTGGGACAAAAAGGCTACTAAGATGGTTGGTTATGACAGTGACACAAAAGGTTTCCGATGCATCGATTCTATTACGAGAAAACTGACAATAAGCCAGGATGTAAAGTTTCGAACGCGACAAAAATGACTCAGTGATTGTGATAAATGACAGTGCTGATGATGAAGCGTTTGAAGAGACATTTGAAGATCCAAACGATTTCACTTACGAGCCGTCCGACGAAACGATTCTAGATGCAGAAAATGAAGAGGTACATTAACATGGAAATGGAGTCGCACAAGGTAAATAGGACACGAACATTGGTCGATCTACCAAAGGGGCGAAGAGCCATAAAATCAAAATGGGTATTCAATCATAAGAGAAATCAAGACGGAAAAGTTGTGAGATACAAAGCAGGACAAGTAGCACAAGGGTGCTCTCAAATCTACGAGGGGTACGAGGACGGATTGGAACGCGTTTGCCGTCTCGTGAAAGCTATCTACGGTTTGAAGCAAGCGGGGAGACTTTGGAACATGAAGTTGAACGAAGCATTAAAGACATTTGGGCTGCAACGAAGTAAATTGGACCCATGTTTATACTTCAACCTCGCAGAAAGCTTGATGATCGCAATTTACGTTGACGACTTCATAATTGTCTACAAAGACGTGAGAAAACTTGAAAAACTAAAATTATTTTTGAATGAAAATTTTAGGATGAAAGACATCGGACAAATACAGTGCTGCCTTGGCATGAGAGTAAGTCAGAACACGAATTACATCGAACTGGATCAAGAACGATATATTAGAGATATATTGGATCGTTTCGACATGTCAAGCTGCAATACCATTGGAACTCCGCGTGACATAAATCAAAAATTGTCCGAAGCTAAAGTGACGGAAGTAAATAATCTTGTTGGCAAAGTACCATACCAGGAGGCAGTTGGGTCCTTACTCTATTTGGCACAAGCAACAAGACCTGATATAAATTTCGCCGCAAACGATGTGAGCCGTTTTAATCATAACTTTTCAAAAGTACACTGGGCAGCAGTGAAACGTGTATTCAGGTATTTGCAAGGAACGCTAAATTATAAATTGAGATACACTGCAGGTGGATCGTCAAAAATGCAATGCTACACAGATTCAGATTGGGCGTCGGATATCGACTCTCGACGATCATGTGCTGCGCATGTGATAATGATGTCAAATGGCGCAACTAGCTGGTCAAGCAAGAGACAGCCCACGGTCGCTCTGTCATCAACAGAGGCGGAATACATGGCACTATCCTCAGCAGTCTGTGACGTGCTATGGATGCAACAGTTGGTCACAGAATTGGATTTTTCTGAAAACGGGAAAATAAAAATATTTTGCGACAATACCAGCACGATGTCAATGGTAGAAAATGACGCATTTCGTCCCCGGACTAAGCACATCATTACGTAGGAGAAACCAGTGACGAAACAGAAACATATTTTTTGTGCAACGAAAATGGGGCTAACAACAAAAACATAAATGTTTTAAAAATATTTTTATAGCATTCGTGCAGTGTTTCCCCTTAAAAATTATTAATCAAGTAATAGAAAAGAGAAATTATTAATCGCTGACAATGACATTTTCATGCCACGGGGCCAAAATCGAAGGAAATTTTATAAATTTCTCTCGATTTTGGACCTCTGCATGAAAAATTTTTTGTGCATCTGTTCTGGACGACTGATTTTAGGCACTTTCGCATGTAGACCTCGCTCTGCTCGGTCTACAACACGCGAAATTGCCTAAAATCAGTCGTCCAAAACAGATACACAAATAACTATTGTCGTTCTCCTATGTTTGTTTTCTCTTTTTCGCTCATGCAATAAAGCATCATAATTCCATTTGAGGGGAAATCTCGGCAAACCTCGATTGTTCCCCTCAAATGGCAATAAAATACTATTAATGAAGAGGTTTGCACTATTTATATTTATATATTATATATTTCGTGGTCGCTCTTGTCTGACTTAATGACACTTTGACGCTGCCATTATTATATTATTATTTTATGTTACTTTTTAAGTACTTTTTGTAAATGTTTTGATTTTTTTAACGAGAACTATGATTAATCATAGTCACTCTTTTTTTACCATGTCGGCTTTTCAGTAGACAGTAAAATTGTTATCAATCAATGTGTCTGTGGAGTATACTTAGGGCCCTAGGTCGATTCTCAGGTCGACCTTAGACAAAAACATATGAAGTATCAGAATCCGTTGCTTCGGACGGGTTTTTCAATATTGCCCTATCTAATTTCTAATGGACGTAAGGCAATATTGACTTAAATGCGTTCCGAGTCTTTTCGTAACATCAACTCTGTTTGCCGCATTTATTCTGATACGTACGGGTCCCTTCATATGTTTTTTATTGCTGATTCGCCATCCAAGTACCATGTTCGATGCTCCCCCTCTACTCCCAGGTCGAAATTCGACTGTGTGCAAACGTCGTGGGAAACGCAAAAGACCCCTTTTCGAAGAACGTTCTTCGTACGGGTCTAAAAATTAATGGTTTAAATGAAATGAAAAGAATTCCATTCCTAGATTTTATTTTGTATACTCATTCGCAGGATTCATTTGTATGGACCATAAAAGCTCTTAATTGTTTTTTGTTGGCATATAACAATTAATCAAAAATGCAAGTATCTCTGATTTCTAACAGCAGCGCTACAATCAGGTTTTAACATTTACAGTTTTCTAAAATTCCATTAATCAATTTGATGTATCAATTTAAGGCGAAACAATGTAATGGATTAATTGCGATTGCAAAAAGTACAAGTTTTTAGAAAAAGTATGCACAATATGCAAAACAAAATAATCTGCTTAAATCAGGTCAGTTTGTTTTGTAGACAATAGAAAACACCATCGCAGTGCTTTGGAACGAGATGATATTGTTTGAAACGTCAAAAAAATGGCAAATAGTTCTAAAGCGTTCGTCTTTTTTTAAATTTTATTGCAATCATGGGCCCCCGTGACGCAAGTCCACGTTAGCAGAAATTATTTTATTGGGGTCAGACCATAACGGAGTGAATAGTTTTTCTATTCTACAAATGAAATAAATCTAATTTTTTAAGAAAATACAACTCTATTTTTATACTGTTAATAAAATCCCAAGGATTCTAGATTGTAATGGATTTAAATATTTGTTTCTGGTTGCTTTTGGATCTGTGTCACCACAATACAACACAAAAAAGGCAGAATATACCAGCATAAGTATATACAATATTCTCATAAAAAACAACAACCATAGTGCCTTGTGTGATCATGCCATCGATTATCACACGCCTTTAAAATACACAGAAAAAACGAGACATCTTAGAAATGATTGCAATAGAAAGAACACCGAACCTATTTAAACAAGCAAACGGACTGCCTATGTAATCCACGACCGACACCAACATCCAATAATGAATTAGCCTGTCGAGGTTATGAAGTTTGCTCACGGTCCAGTAATTGCATTTGTAAGGTTTTCTTTGTTCAAATCTCGATCTGTTGTAAAGGCCCCTATCGGATATTGGCAAAGTAGCCTCAACCTAAACTAGCCTCACATTACTTAACGTCTTCCCAGGTCTAGAATTTAAGAAATTTTTGCCTTATTCGATAGGGTCCTTTGTTTTTGGTTATCAGTTCTCCAAATTCATTTGCTGGTGACCGACCATTTATGTAAAACCAATTTTTTGATTATTTGTGACCTGAAATGTTTTACAGTAAGCCATGGTCGGTGTTTTTCTCATTGGGTGAAGTTCCACATATTCATGGCGCACTTTGTTACAGTTTTACTGAAAATCGCCCATACATTCAGCAATTATAGTTCGTTCATACACTAGAATGATCCTTCTACTGGAACTTGTATCCGAAGTACGCAGCCTTCAGAAATGTAAGCATATCACAATGACGGCATTGTCGAATGATTTACAACGCATAAATTTTTATCTTGCACCAAGCTGCCTTCTTGAGCTATGCTCGTTTAAATGTAGAAGACAGCGGTAGCCCGGTGCCTAGATGAAAGTTGGTGCGTTGTGAAGCACTCTTCAATACCGTCATAGAGATATTCTTAATTTTTTGGCACCAGGCTGCCTTCTTTTTCATTGTTCAAGGTCACATAGAGGGCAGTCTGGTGCCAAATCAAAAAATATTGCGCCGTACTGGATACTAGATTCAAATTTCCCTAATATCATTTTTTGGCACCAGCCTGCCTTCCCCGACTTGGCTACTGCAACATCAAGCAAATTATGTTCGTACATTTTAAGTATTTGAATAATTTTTTGACGAACACACTGGTTTTGTTCGGTGTTTGAACTAATATAAAGACATTCAAACTTTAAATTGCTCTGTAATGTATGAAATGTGTCCTCAAAAACAAAATTTTCAGCCACTGATTTGATTCCGAAATTGATTTGGTTATTAAATTAATTTTTTTAAATATTTAAATTAATTTTCAGATTGAGCGATTCCGAGTTTTCAATAAAAGAGAGGTGTTATATAGAGCACAATGGGCCCACACAGAGAATAACATTTTTAATAAAAAAAGAGGTGTTAATGTAAGGTATCATCTCTCCTATTCTCGACTTAACACCAGTCTGCCTCCTTGGCTTCTTACTCAAGGAATGAAAAGTCGGTATCGGCAGGCTGGTGTCAAAAATTAGCTTGTCCCCAAAAAATTGTATAAGCTCATGAACTTGAGACCGGCCTGCCTCCTTAGTTGCTAACTCAAAGAATATTTTTTCTCTATTGGAGCTATAAGAAGGTAGGCTTGTTCACTAAACTGCCTCTTCGGATTCAAGCGAATGGGCTGCTATTTATTTAGAAAATTAAAGGCAAATACAAAAATTATTGCAAATTTTCACATAAACCTTGCGTGACGTAACATTCCCCTAGCCCTTCCATCCCGTCACTATCTGGCACGCAAATCTCTCTTCCTATAGCATGACATAATTTACGAACGACCGACCCCTTCATATAAGGTCATTGTTTCAACTGAAACTGTCAGAAATGATTGACAAAGTTATTTATGTCTTGAAACGTATATTTCTTTGTTTCATGAGAACTCTTCAGTCAGAGAACCAGCCGAAAGCTCAGCGCGATTTCCTAAAATACATTACATTGAAGAGGAAGCTATCAAAAACCGTTAAGTCCATTATTTGTACGAGTTGCTATTTGAGAAATATCTCGTAAACTACAAAAGATACAGAGAAATATTAAAGAACCATTTTTGAAGCAAATTTGAAGCCTACAAAAAAGGTCATTACAAAGGTCAAAATAATTGAAAAAAAAACAGTGTCATTTGAGATAAATGATTTTTCATTTTTTTTTCGTTCTAAAAACTACTTTCAAAAGGGCTCGCTAGTAGCGACTAGCGTCGCAAATATTTTTC
>WJQU01000809.1:0-16072 GCA_029228625.1 Pseudolycoriella hygida | reverse complement strand
AGTTGTAGCCCATCAAAAACTCTAAGAATTTGCTTCCCCGACCAAATCTCTAAGACGTCATCTTGACTGACTTTTGGACGATTTTCAATTTCGACCCTTTATTGACCCATAACTCCTTTATTTCAGAACAATATCTAACCCCGGAACATGTTTTCTCGACGTTTTACACCATCCCCAACAACATATCAAAAAGTATTTTTATTTTTTCTTCGCCAGTGTAAACGCAATTAAACGAAAAAATAACGGGATCGTGACAGACAGACTTATAGACGAATAGATAGACACATAAATAGATAGACACATAGATAGATAAACAGACGGACATTAGCCGTTTATAATTAGTAATAATGGATTCCAATACTCAACTCAATGTCGATTCAATGCACGCCCTCAAACCGGTGATGAGAAATGGACAAACCTAACCCCTATCTCTATTGACGTAATCAATGTATGCTTTCGTGAGCGCATCGGCAGTGTATGTCACTTCTATGTTACTCGGGAGTGAGTTATATACAAACAGGAGTGAATTATTTGTTTTACTCGTGTCTGTGAACTGAATGGAAAAATTACGCAATCTTTTTGATTGGGTTGGTATTATCTTTTGCGCAAGGTAAGCAGGTGTGCCACCTTTAGCAAAAAGAGCAGTGCTCTCATCTCCAAATAGTCTATTATGCCGCATCCCAAAATTTTATTCGCGTAATCCGATAGAGACTCCCTGCGTCCCAAAGCAAAAGCGAATCTAACACAGCAGTTAAATAGTTTATTTAGTATTTGCTTACACCTCGCGTCAAGCCCAAAGACAAACACCTCACATCAGTAGATGAAAAGAGAGAATTTCAGCGGCTGCTAAAGAAATAATAAACTGTTTGTCTAAGTATAGACTTGCAGAGCGCTTTATATCTCACAAGTGAATTTTTTGTCTAAAGCAACTGCCAACTCTTGGACAGGTGTACTTTTCCAGCTGAATTTGTAATTGATATGCTTTGGATTTCAAAATTCATGCTGTTGATAATGTTCGATTATCATTTTTTCTTCTTCTTAGTTTTCAAAACAAATTAGAATGTTTTATGACTCCAAAAGCAAAGAAGCAAATAATGCCACATATTTACAAATAAACACGAAAGCAAATTTTGTAAGAGCAGAACTTACATTGGTGATGACTGAATTTTTTCCTGGCTTCAGACCGCAGCAACAGCGGATTGCTTTTTATTTGACAAATGAGCCATTCCTAACATGTGTAATGTAAGGAACAAACATTTCTCCTGAGTCGTTCAAGAGTCCAAATTTTATGTTCTATGAAAAAATTGTTCACAACTGTAATATATAATTTTCTGCCGAACGTATGATTTAGCTATTTCCTACGGTTAAGGCAGTATTTCCGTTCCTCACATTACAGACGTCTCTGTTTGCACAGAATGGGCCAAATGCTCGTTTCGATTTTCAAGATAGAAAAATCCTATCCTGCTTTTACAGTTCCAACAACTACAAAGTGTTATACAAACTGTACTAACCTTATCGAAACAGTTTCTGTACACTATCGTATGTTTTTGGTCTTAACTCAGGGTGTGTGAGTTTCTTCACAATCATAGAAATCGTCGTTATCATCTATTCTAGTTTAATTTATTGCTTCAAAATGCTCTAGATACGTAAGGAACCAAAATGAGCCTATAAGAAGCTGTGTAGCGTGGGCAAAAATGTTCAAATTTTCAATCTTAAGATGTTTTTCAATATTTTTTACTAAGGATGTCTTATTTTCAAACAAAAATATTCCATAAATAAATTCAAATACTCCATCAGTCAGATGGATAAGTTTGATTCAAAGCCAATTGAAAAATTCTTCACATTTTTCCAATTTTTATATCGATTCGCATAAATACTTTTAAGCAGCGATAACATTTTTTGAAAAAGTCTCAGTTCAACCATAAAATAGGTCTATTTTAAATCACAAGGAAAAGCCCGCACGACCGTCTATATTAAAATACATTGGATATTACAATTACTTTTTGCATTTTAATATGTTACTGACTTCGCCAGGATTCATTTCTTTACGCCCCGAGAACGTTTCGCTATCCTTTACACGTCTATTTTACCTCCATGATAAACTGTTGTCCTTCACGTTCTGAACAACATATAGGCCTTTTTTTGAGGACAAATAAAATATTCTTTTGAGAACAAAAACGTTTTTTTCGAAGCGGATTAAAGCATAAAGCTTTGCCTTTGAGAGATATTCGATAGGAGCTTTCGTTAATCAAACAAAAAACACTTCTTGTTAGATCTTCCAGAGCAACTTATCTTTGAATTTAAACTAATTATTTAAATTTTCTTTCGGGAAAGAAGGGCTCTGGAATCCGTTCGAAACTGTCCAATCAATCCCCTATCGCCGCAATGCAGCACAGACACTTTTTCAATTAATTTTCTCATACCATCCTTTTCCAGATCTAAATCTTCGTCATCGGTGCATAATAAATCTAAGTTTTGCAGCGTTTTTTTTGCTCTCAATAAAATTGAACAGATTCGTTATGTGGCATTATTTTAGTACCTTCGCGACGAGCAACATTCGGCGATGCCGCTGCTGTGATATTAAATAGCCGCTGAATTATCGAACTCACCACCGACACACCAGAATTACGCACTAGTAGAGACAGACGAGCTCCGGTATACACGATTTTTTGGAAGATTGGGAATCTTGAATAAAGAATAGATACTTCTCCAGTACTCTTGCAAAAATTCGGTATATTACAAGAGAGGAAGTAAACTTATAAGTCCCCTAATACTTCGTACGTGCTAAAAATACCATTTTTGTGAGATATGATGAGGATGATATAAAACATTTTAGTCACCTGAGCCTGAGGTAAGTTTAAGAAGTTATTGAAGGCACACGTAGTACAAGAGTGATTCTCAGAGTATAATACAGTAAGTCTAAAAAGAAAATATGGTTATGATTTGAATATGATTATGGAATTGGTGTGGGCAAAATGGTGTAAATGTAATAAAAAGTGTGATACAATATCGTTCCACACGCTTTCTGAGGAATGTTTTGTTGGTTACATTGGTGACTTGGTAAAATTTATTCATTTCGTTTACTTCATTTACATACTGAAAGATTGTATGACTGCAGAATTTTAAATTTTTATGTTTGATTTGAATAATGGGCTATGTGTGATAAGCAAACAAATGTTAATGCAACTAATTACTGTGTGAAGCCCAAGGAACTATTCATTGAAAGTAATGTAAATTTCCCATAAGTTCAAGCCGGTTCAAGCATCTGTTAGACCCGAGAGCCCCAGCATTCAAAATTGAATAAAGAGAAGTAGTGTCCTCATTGTGTCCAAATGTAAAATAAAAATTTTTCTCAACTCCAACTAAAATATAGCATACCGACGACTTATGTTGTCTCTATTGTTGATGTCAGTTGAAGTAGGGTTTTCAAAACTAGAAAAAAATGCAGCCACGACGGACTTTCGTGCAAAAAATCTCATAGTCGCCATGGCCTTCACGTCCGCTGGCATTCCTTATAACATCGAGTTCTTTGAACTCTCTAGACGCGATGGTAAAAAGCCGGATGGTGTGGCCAGTGTCGCAGTAAGCCACTGCTATGGGATGTAACGGTGAATTATAGTCCTGTAGCCAACATTGTTTACACAAGGCTAACGCTTTTCTGCACTTAGCGTCATTATCAGATGAGAGATTTTCATATATTTTCTCTTAGAAATTCTTCTCGCTAAGTTCTTTATGCGCTGCATGGTAGATTTTATCCATTTTTTGGCATGCAATTATGGATTGCTATTTATAAAGAATTCATCGCAAAAAATAAAGAATTTGATCACTAAGAATAAAGATCTTGATCACTAAAATATAAGATTTTTATATCAGGGGCTGCTGAACCTTCGCTTTTTCTTGTATCGCCTTTTCGCACACTTTGACACAAATACACAACAATTTATGAAAAAAATTTTAATATCGGTCAAAAACTTTCGAAGTTGTCTACGGTTGAAAAAACGTCTAAAACGGATTTTTTTGAAAGGTTGGTGAAACTTTTTGACTTATATCCGCTCTTCAAGGTTTTGAATGTGAGATATGGACATCAGAAATTCGGTAAAATTAAGATACTGAAAATTGGTTGTGTGGTTCTGGCTGTAGGGTCCTTAGTGTAAGCCCAACTCACGCTGCGCGACGAGATATTTTGCGATTTTCGTGAATATCCTTTTAACTTCAAATTTTTTGTGAAGTATTGTAGAGAATTTTTTTCGAAAACGTTAGTACATTGTAAGGATTTCTGAATTTTCTAAGCAACCTTAGGTTGTGACTCCAAAATGGTTTTTTCCACAATAGTACACAGATTTCGTGTAGAATTATGTCCTTTAATGAAATTTTGGTACTATTTGGTACTAAAAAAGCCACGTTGGCATTAGAGCCGTGCGCCGGCGTTTCGTCGGCAGGGTCTTCAAAACAGGCTCTAGCCTTTGGACTACATCCTAGATAGTGCAATGTTCAGCAAAAATGTAGAGGAGAGCTGTACCTAATCGTCTCTCAAAGACAATTTTTCTCGTAAATGTCACTGGAACAAATTATTTGAATTGCGCCGACTTAAAATCGATTGTCAGCCGAACGCGGCCGAATGTTCGATTCTAAATCGGCGCAACTCAAATAATTTGTTACAGTGACATTTCCGAGGAACATTGTCTTTGAGACCCGATAAGATGCAACTCTCCTCTACATTTTTGCTGAACATTGGACAAATGTAGGATGTAGTCCTAGTTGGAATCAACATAAAAGTACTACAGTAATGAACTTTTTTTTAATTTTTTCAATTTGTAAAGGTTTTTACACCGTTTTTCGGGACAGTTTTTTAATACTGCCCTTTCGGCAATTTCCAATCCAATTTAAAGAGGACGTTACTTAAGAGTTAAGGCAACATTTACTTAAATACGTTCGAGTCTTTTTGCAACATTTATTCTGGTGCGTACGGGTCCCTTGGATATGTTTCCAAATTCTCGTCACCGGACAAAAGAATTATCCATAAGATAAGCATGATGAAAAATCGAAACCATTTTCGATGTACTAAAGTTGAAAAAGAAGTTAAATTAGGGTGTGACTCCATCACTCTTATCATCTACGCTCTACATCAACAATTAGAATATCCACAAAACAAAACAATGAAAATTTCAGAAGATGCTGGTATCGAAGAGAACATTGAAAAATATGCGATGAAATCGTTTGTTGAGATAGTGACGAGTTTAAGCTGTCAAAAAACTTTCTATTATACACTTTTCGTAATTTCTACCATCGTGTAACAATCGGAAACGAAGTAACTATAAAATCTTGGGTGGACTATAATAATAAATTTGCTAAAATATCCGATTTTCACTGAATATTTTCTTATTTTGGTAATACGTTTTCCTTAGAACACGCTTACGCTTCTTAACAATTCTAATTTATGCTACTTAAAAGGTAAGAATAGAATATGCTTATGATATCAATAGTGATCATGCTCTGTTTCAAGAGTGACTCAGTATTCAACGTCAATGATCGATCTATGTTATTCGAATATTCCCGTGAATGTTATTAAGTAGGATGACCAGATATTCGATCATTACCGAAAAATGTGATTGGCTGCTGAATGTTGCTTAATTTAATTGTAATTTAAGTACATCAAGACATTCAACAATGCAGACGACTTTTTCGACAAAGAGGGGAAAAAATCGCCTCTATAAAATTGCTCAGTTATCATTCAATTCAAGTGAGTCACCTAATTTTTTCACAGTCACAGGTTCCATCGCTGGAGAGGCCGGTATCATACACATGAATACACAAATTCAGTTAAGAATGTCTGATTGATATTGTAATATATATACACTAAGTAAACAGCATGTTTGCAATGTTGACACTTTGACGAAAACCATTTCATGAAAGGTGATCATTCAGGATTTCGCGCACAACATTCATTTGGATCAGCAATGAACGATGTTTTGTACGACTGGCAAATGGCTCTTGAAGAGAAAAAAGTTGCCATAATTGCCTAGGTCTCAAGAAGGCTTTTGAAACTATAAACTGCGACATCCTACTGCATTAACTGAGAAAGCTCGGATTTAAATTGGTTCGACAGTTGCCTCAAGAATCGAAACTTTAGTAAAAATGTGAATAATTTAATAGGACGTTAGGGATGAGGCTTAATACTATTTGTAGACTTCGGAATGAATTAAATCGTCAACAAAAACTAAAATATGTGAGAAAATTCTTGTTTTGTTACTATTGCATCCACCACCCATAAAATACGATGTTTCTACGGCTGCTATACCATCTGTTGTAGGGAGTTCATCTCGAATCAACATTCAAAATAGCCATAAGCAATTCTTCTAAATATTTCCAAGATCTTAAACAAATCTGAAGAGAATTAAAATGTTGCTGATTTCGTCGTTTACGGCAACGCCAGTACACCTTGTCTTTTAGACCATGTGTATATCAGCTCAACTGGTCATAGAATGACACCAAAACTAAGATATGTTCGCCTTTGGCTAATTAAGGTAGAAGAATTGAGAGTTAAGCAGATTACCTCAATTTAACGACTATCTAAAAAAGTATTTACGTTGAAAATTGGCTCTGGCAGGCTAACAAAACCTGTGTGATTAAAGCACACTGCTTGCAATCAATGGTCAAAATGTGAGAAAATTCTCGTTGCACCCAGAATAGGTGTGTTCGAAAATTTAAAATAATGAGAAATTTAAAGTGTCGAAAAGTTTGGGACTTAGCCCGGAGATTTTAGGAATGTCTCATGTTGAGAATCTAATAAAATGGCCAAAATCGATGTTTTCACAAATTGACTGCTTCCGGCCGAACTTCTCCTCTAGTGTTAATGCAAGTTTATTTTTTATTAGAAGAGACCGTCACCGTTTTCCCGGTTAAGCTCCAAGCTTTGATTTTTAGAACACCCCTAGAGTACTCAAGTAGAAATGACTAATATATCACGCAAAACCCCATTCGTGATATTAAAAATACAAAATTTCGAAAATTTAAAATTATGTGTACAAAAGAAGGTCAAATTGCGTCAATACTCTCTTGCTACTGGAACAAATTTCTTGCATTGAAAGTTTTGCGGAGGTGAAATGAATGAATTGATTCATCTCATGATGAGCACTGACACCCAATGTAATTAGATGCTACACAGGTCAACATTACGTCCCCTCTTAGAAATCTACATAAGAATTGAAAATTATAACTTTATATAAATGGTGTATACCACTGTAACACGAAAATCTTTCTAACCAAATTACGGTTATGACTGGAATCATTTTATATATGATTTGCATTTGGTCTGAATGGTCTCAATGTTCCTGATTCTGAAATGAATGTGATAATAAATAAGCGTGTCTCCCTCAAACGAAAGTTTTACTCAAACACGAGTTTACATATTCTTAGCTTCAATATTTTTATGGTGAGTGTTTTTATTACGACCCAGCTTGCATATCATTTTGATGTTATTCCAGAGCTTTTTCTTTGTTGTTTCTGTTATGCTCTTTTTATGCTGCTTTTATTTTTAGCGTATACAGTCGTAATAGTACGTTAATGTATGTCGAAAGTAAAACTACAGTGTGAATTTTGAATAGTTATATGATCGAGACAAAGTTTACGCTGTCTCCGAGTCTTTTTTTCACGTTTGTCTTTATTTGTGCATATATATGCCGCTTTGTGTATTTCCAACCGAATGAGTTAGGTGGTTTTAGATTTTTTGTACATAACTCGAGTAAGTATTTTCCGATTTTCAGAAATATTTTTTTAATAGACTCAAATTTCATACGCAAAATTTGGCTAGCCGTTTTTCATAAGTCGCGCAAAGCTAAATTTTTGGGGTGTGAAATCTTAAAGCGTAGAACAATTATTTCGTCGGGGGGGAGAGGGGGAGGGGGACGAAGGTCCAACATTTGTGACACTGTTTTTTATATAAAGTGAAAATAATTCAAAAGAATTTATTGCGTTCCGAAGCCCCAAACGTTACCCCAATTGATAATTTTTTTCGATCCGCCGCCAAACCGAAGCGCTGTGGCTACTACTACCATGAGCGAAAATAATCCCCATAACTTCCTCTACAACATATGCAAAGTTTCTTTGATGGGCGGAAATGATCTACCCAACTTCCCTTATGATAATAATTCCCACTGCAGTTGAAATCACAAGAGTTTGTGATTCTGAGGCCAGAGGAGTCAGAGGAAAAAGTTTTGCTTTCAAAAAGCGCTATCGAAGGACGAAAACAGAACATTGAACGTTGAACACGTGCTCTGGTGTTATTGTATTTGTTTACACTGCCAGACATTCAAAGTATTGTTTTTGTCCTTCGAAAGAAGCGAAAAATTGTTTCCAGCCGACTGCCTCTGGCTTTGAAATCTTGCGATTTCAACAACAAAATGAATGTCAACCCCGCTACAGTGGTCTATCGCACCAACATAGTTTCAAATGTGTATCTTACAGAATTCAGCACTCTCACAACGAAAGGCTCAACGAGATTAAAGTTGTCAGTTAATCATTGGCAGCTTTTATATCACTTATCGAGTTATTATTGTATAACGTCTTTCTTGGATGCCGTTGAGTCCCTGACATTTTGATACCATAGGTATTTGCAGCAATATCTCATTACTTCAGTCAGTATTTTCTCTCTGGATCCATGGAATCTGTACTACGCTTCTATGCCTTTCTAAAAGTCATATCTCCGCGGACTAACTGATTCGATTTTAATGAATGAAAAGATACTACGCCTAAGAATTTTCTGTAGAATCCGGGAAAAATATTTTCCAGGGAATACGACTCGAGGGGCGAAAGTCAAAAGTCTACGAAAAAAATTTTCTTAATTTTTCGTTCATATGTGGACTTGCGTCACGGGCGCATTGCTACCGCGCGCCCATGATAGTAAATTTTTGGTTGCGCGGCATTGTATCCGTATCATACTGTTACTATGACTCTGTGTACATAGTCTAAAATTTTGAGCAGCGAAGTATTCGCTTATACTATGTATCATGACTCAACCATATATTTTCAGCACTTCAGCACATATATTTTCTGTTTTTTATAATACAACCACACAACGCTACGAGATGAAAATAAGTGTCAGCGAAACTAAGCATATGGATATCGGCAAATCCCGGAAAGACGTAGTTTGCAGTTTAGATAGATAGATAAGAACGTCGGGGTATTGGCACCTGAATCGATGATTCTTTGTACCACCCCCTAGTTTCTTCGTTTATTAATTAAACAATGGGAATACAATTAAAAATTACAAATAATTATGAAAAGTTCAAAATAAATAAAATAAAATAAATTGAATAGAATGGATTTCCTGTGCGGGAAAACCGGATCCATTTTATATTCAACGTACACAGCCTTATGATTTGATTTTCTTTAACTCATGGGAAACCTTCTGGTTTTCCGAAGAAAAACAGCCAGATTGTTTATGACCATAGGGTTGAGAATCAGATCGGAGCTATCTAGTTCTGGTTTACCCATAATTTGCCTCCTAATGAGTCTGTATCTGGGACAGACACTAATGACGTGATATCCGGTTTCGTCACCATGGCCACAAAGGCACGCCGGGCTGTCGACGCAACTGATGTCGTAGAGGTATTTGTTGAGCCCACAGTGGTTGGTAATGACTTCAATAACCCTTTTAATGTCAGGTCTGCTAAGGCTTAGCAGCGTCTTCCTGACTTCCATCGATGGACTCTTACAAAATAGTTTGGTGTGTTTTGCGCCTTCGTACTGCGACCAACCTCTGAGATGCTCCTTTCGAAGCCATTCTTTGACTATGGCCTTTCTTGTCGATATTGGAGTACCGAACATTGGTTCTGGGCCAACAAAAGCTTTACTGGCGCCTAGGCGAGCAAGTTCGTCCGCTCTTTCGTTACCTGGGATGCCGCTGTGACTTGGAACCCACAGAACTGTCACGGAGTTGGTCTTTCCGAGCTCGTTAAGGCTAACCTTGCAGTCAAGTACGGTTCCAGACCTGATACAAGGAGAACTTACCGCTTGAATAGCGGACTGACTGTCGGTGCAAACATAGATATTTTCCCCAGATACTTTGTTGATCAGTTCATCACACAGTTTCGACACAGCAAAGAGTTCGGTCTGATAGACGGATGCCAAGAAACCGGTTGGGAGGCTGCCTTCTATGTTCAAAAAGTCGCAAGAATAACCGGCTCCTGATGAATCTTCTCCCTTGGAACCATCCGTGAAGCAGACGACGCCCTCAGCCGGAGGAAAGATTTTATTCTCACCAAGCCAGTCACCTGCTTCAGGGATAATCCAATCGAAGCAATCGTCGAGCATATATTCCGCTTTGATTTGATCGCTTGGCATAAGCAACCGTTCGTCCTTGACTACCCTAATTATGGCGGAGTGTCCTTCCTCAAAAACGGGAGACCACCAACCGCTGCTCCGGATATTGACAGAGGTGTTGAAAGCAACAGATTTTATAAACAGGTCAAGCGGCGGAACATCGAGAAGCGCTTCCAGGGCCGCAGTAGCGGTTGAACCATTCACGCCTGTCATGCAGAGACATGCCAGACGCTGTAGCTTCTCTAGTCTTTTCTTGGCAGTACCTATTTCCACTCTGGGCCACCAGACTACACATCCGTGACAAAGAATAGGTCTGACCACCGCCGTAAATATCCACCAGATAGCCTCGGGAGAAAGACCCCACGTACTACCAAAAGCATTTCTACACAGCCAGAAGATACCAATGCATTTGTCAAGTTTTTCCTCTAGGTGAGGTATCCATGTTAGCCAACGATCAAAGATCACACCGAGGTACTTAACAGCCGCTTTCAGATGAACTTCCGTTCCGAACAACCTAAAGGTACCCAGTTCTGAAGCGGTTTCGGCTTTTCTTCGGCTGAAGAAAATGATTTAAGTTTTGATGGGGTTAACCATCAGCTTATTTTCGAGACACCATCTTTCAACTACCCCAATTGCGGTTCTCATCAAATCGCCTATAGTAGCAACGAAATCCCCACAGATTAGGATAGACACGTCATTGGAATAGCCTTGAGTGAAAATACCCGAGTCGTTAAGCTTAACCAAGAGCGAGTCAATCACCATACACCAGAGTATAGGAGAGAGAATACCACCTTGTGGGCAGCCCCTAGTTACTCCGAGTTTGATGTTAGTCCCGCAAATGGTGGCTTCGACAGTTCTACCGCTCAGCACTCTGACTATCCATCTGATGGCTAAATCGTTCATTTCCCTTTCAGCTGCCGCCCTTGTAATCACCTCAAAATCCGTATTATCAAAAGCCCCCTCTATGTCCATAAAACAACCGAGTGCGACCTTACCATTTTTGAGCATGCGTTCAATCTTTTGAGTCATCTGATGCAGCACGGTGTCTGTCGATTTGCCAATCTGATACGCGTGCTGATTGACATGTAACGGGAATTTCTTTAGCACTTCGCCGCGGATATAGAAGTCTAAGAGTCTCTCCAGAGCTTTAAGCAAAAACGACGTAAGGCTAATCGGACGAAAGTCTTTAGCTTTACAGTGGGACGTTTTGCCAGGCTTAGGAATGAAGGCGACTCTAACCTTTTCCCAAAACTTGGGGATATATCCTAAAGCGATCGAACTCTTGAAAACAGACCTTAATCTATCGAGAAGCAAATTAATACCTTCTTTGAGCAAAGCAGGGAAGACTCCGTCAAGTCCGGCAGATTTGAACGAATAAAACCTGAAAATGGCCCATTTAGTTTTTCCTCTTTTGGTAAGTTTTTCTGCAAACAACCAATCCTTACGAGAAGGTAAAAGGTGAGGGTTCAGTGGTTCGAACTGTTCTGCAACTTGGGGTTGGACACTGCCCGGAAAGTGCGTTTGCAGCACCGCTGTCTCTCTGCTATCAGATGTTAAAGAGCCATCCGGCTTAAGAAGGGACCCCACTTGAGCGGTAGCATCTTTCGCTAATAGCTTGTGTATTCGCGCGTAAGACGGCACGGAATTTGCTTCCTCGTAAAGCTACCTTTTATGTTTTTCTTTGAGGTCTGACTGGGCCTGGTTATACTCTTTGAGAAGAAATCTATATCTATCCCTGTTTGCGTCTTGCTGTACATTAACCTTACCAGCTCTATTCCAAGCTTTCCTTAACTCTTTCCTTTTCCTATCAAGTTCATTACTCCAAATGGTGTTCTTGTATAGGGGCTTAGGATTGAGAAGGGGACAGGCAGCTTTGTAAGATTCAACAATCGCTGATGTAATATCTACATTTGCACGCTCTAACTTCTCTATCGTGTGGTATCTATCTATATATATATATATTCTTTATTCAATAAATCAATTGTTACAAATATTGTACTGTGGATCAAGTGGTTAGTGTTCAGCTTATTTACTCTAGCTTTTCAAACTATAATATTATCATCATTATTAAAATCTTATTCTTGTTTGAAATGTTTTTTGTTTTATGGGCAGAAGAAAATTTTCAAAAAACTTCAAATGAGTTTATTTTTTAATTAAGAACTAAGGACTAATATCACAGTTAAAGGTTGTTCAGTTCAGTCTCCTGATGATGGGATTAACTGAGCTTAAAATTTTTGACTTGAAGTTCAAGTTGATCTTCGAAATTTGGTGGTGGACCATTGGTATAGAGGCGAGATCATGCAAGTCAGCGGTTTTGTAGTACGGCGGCAAGCGGTAGATGATCTTCAGGCACTTGTTCTGTAATAGTTGGAGCTTCGCAATGTGGTTGTGTGCTCAGCTTTGAGTTTCTGTTTAATAGTGGGTAGAGCGCGCCAAGTAGCTTTAAAGCTTTACAGTATATCAGATCCATATGTGACTTAAAGGTCAGAGTCTTGTCTAGAGTGACCCCGAGGTACTTTATGATGTACCTCCAGTCTATTTCGGAGCCACGGACTGCAATCCCTTGAGGAGGAAGCCATTTTTGTGACCTCCTCTTGGTGAACAGGGTGGCATTGGTCTTTGAATCGTTCAGCTTTATTTTCCACTTCGTGGTATATTCGGTGAGCTGTCTGGTGGCTGCGTTAAGCTTACTCAGAATTTTGAGGGGTGACTTTGCTGCTTGATAAAGGCAGGAGTCATCAGCGAAAAACGCTTTTTCACTCTTGGTTATATGTAAATCGGAAGTGAAGATATTGTAGAGGGTGGGACTCAGGACACTGCCTTGGGGGACACCAGCTAAAATTGTGAAAGCATTTGATTTTTTGCCGTTAATTTCAACATAGAAGGATCTTCTAAGAAGAAAGGATTGGATAATTTTCGTCAAGTATAGTGGGAACTTTAGGATGAACATCTTATGTAGGAGGCCTTTGTGCCATACACTATCGAATGCTTTTTCGATATCGAAGGTAACTATGCCAGTTGAGTGTTTTCTCCTCAGCGATTCGAGTATGTAGTTGCGTACCCTGACTAATTGGTGATTGGACGAGTGGCCCTCACGGAAGCCGAATTGTTCGTTCATGATAATATTGTTGGAAGAGATGTGGGCTTTTAGTCTCCTTAATATGAGTTTTTCCAGGAGCTTGCTTAATGAATTTAACAGGCTAATTGGTCTGTAATTGCACGCCAAAGTTAGGTCCTTTCCGGGTTTTGGGATAGGGACGACTTTCGCAAATTTCCAGGCTTCTGGAAAATATGTTAGTTTCAGGCATGCTCTGAATATGTACATCAATAGAATTACGGCCTTTTTTGGAAGCTGTTTCAGCAGGGCGTTATTTATGGAATCATCTCCAGGGCTTTTGCCAATCTTTAGGCCGCGGATAAGACGAGAGATTTCGCGGGGGGTGGGCAACGCAGATTCAGTGATGGTAGAGTTGAAATAATTAATGTTTACTATGGAACTATTGATGGAACTTTCAGTGGCTGGATCGCTCTTAACATGGAATGTTGTCGCGTGTGCTTTGCAGAAAGAACTTCCGATTTCGTTTGCCTTTTCAGCGTCCGTCGTGAGGGTGCCAATGGATGTTTTAATCGGGGGGATTTTGTTAACAGTGTTTCTCAAAATTTTCGTTACCTTCCATAGTTGGTTTGAGTGCTTTTTCAAGCGAGCAAGCTTAAGATTCCACCTTTCATTATTGAAGGACTTTATCTCGGCCTTAATAAGCCTGTTTAGGAAATTGATTTCCTGTTTTAAACCTCGTAGCTTGCCTCTTTGCCAAAGACGTCGCTTGTAGTTTCTGAGAGAAATCAACTGCTGCACTTCGTCTGGTAGCTGCAACACCTGTTCGGTGGGCTTTAACAGTGGGACTGCGTAGTTTTCGGCCTCCTTAATCAGGTTTGTCAGAAGTTTGACAGATTGTTCTATCAGGTGTGTAGAGGTCAAACTTTTAGACATTTTGTTGAGGTCAATATTTCTGTCAATGTAGGACTTATAGCCGGCCAGTTTGCTGAAGAGTAGCAACGCCTTGGCGAAAGGTAAGGTTGGAAGGATTGCGAAAGCTCTACCTTGAGGGCCACTGGTAGGTGGTCGGAGGACAGATCGTTTATCGTCCTCACGTCAGTCACGTTGAAATGACCGTTAGAGAGAGAGAAGTCCACAGTCGAAGGAGTCGATCTGTTAGCCTGCGGCGGGTAATAAGTGGGAGTTTCCGGAAAATGTATATTGAAGTTTATCTTTCGCATTTCCTCGAATATTATTTTACCAGTGGAATTGGCCTTCACACAATTCCAGAGCCTATGCTTAGAGTTCAGGTCGCCTCCGATTAAGAATTTGCCACGAAGTGACATTAGTCGACTAATGTCTTTTTTGAAACCTTGCAGTTTGAAGGACTCAGCTTGGAGCCGGGAAAGTAAATGGAGTACATTTGGATACCACAAATCTCTATGCCTATCGATTCTATTACATCCAAGCTCAGATCGGGCAGTTCCACATGGGGTATAACACTTCTGACCGCAATTGCCACCCCTCCACCAGCGTTTCGCTTGTTTGGTGCAGGTCTATCTTTTCTGTAGATGGTAAAATTTTGGATTGAACAACCTTCACCGGATTTAAGCCAGGTTTCTGAAATAAGGGAAACATCAATTTTGTGCTTGTTCAGGAAATTTGAGAGTTCATTGATTTTATAAATTGGACGAATGCTTTGGGCATTCCATAATACTATACCAAGTTCCTTAAGGGGTAACATTGTAGATATATTTGGTTGCCATCTCGAACATAAGGGTGAGTTGCTGCTCTTTGTTTTGGCATATTTTTAGACCCTTTAGTAGATCACACATTATGGGGCCTATTTCTTCAAGTTTGAATTTATCATTGTCAGCGGTAGTTGCTATGGGGGCGGACGTTTTTGAGCCATTTTTTAGGGCTTCGGACCAACTGCTGAAAATTTTATTTACTCTGGGAGCTGGTATGGTTTGATTTTTCTGGGTTGGGGCTGAGTTGTCATTTCTGGATGACGGCCGCTTTTTCATTTCAGGGAAGTTTGTTGAGTTCTTCAGTGGGGCTGTTGGGTATTTTTTTGTTGGTTTATTTTTGTTGTTGGAAGAGCCCAGTTTGTCTCTCATAAGAAGAAATTCTTTACGCTTTGGGCATTCCAGGGAGGTTGCTGGGTGGTCTCCTTTACAATTCGCGCACTTTTGAATTGGGCTATCGCACTTGTCCATGTAGTGATTTAAACCGCATTTGGAACATTTCGGGTTCATGTTGCAATTTCTCATGCCGTGACCGTACGTTTGGCATCGTCTGCATTGGGTAACATTTCCTGTTGTTTTTTTAAAAATTCGCCATTTCGGAATTGTGTAGTTTATGACAATTTTACTCAGATTTTGTAGATTTGTTGTGCCTTGCTTGAAGGAGACAACATACGAGCCTTCACAATCGAATTTTTTTGTTTTCATCGTAATCTCTCTTATCTCGACCGGTTCGATTTGATATTTTATGAGAGATTCATATATAGCATCTATAGGCGTCGTGGCGATACCTGATAGTATGAATTTATCAAACCTTTCTGAGCTGACATCATGCGTGTAGAATTGAATGTTCTTGTCGCACAGGACAGTTTTAAACTTTTTGTAGGCCTCGATATCGTTCAGTAGTATTTTCGTTCCAATTGACATGTACTTTAACATGTACGTGGAGTTAATTCCTATAGTATTTAAT
>WJQU01000808.1:0-16926 GCA_029228625.1 Pseudolycoriella hygida | reverse complement strand
CACCCGGACACTGGTATTTCCAGCAAGGCGATGAGCATTATGAACAGCTTCGTCAATGACATTTTCGAGCGCATTGCTGCTGAGGCATCCCGTTTGGCCCATTACAACAAACGATCGACAATTACGAGTCGGGAAATTCAAACGGCTGTTCGTTTGTTGCTGCCGGGTGAATTAGCCAAGCACGCTGTCAGTGAAGGCACCAAAGCTGTCACAAAGTATACCAGCTCCAAGTAAATGAAAACTCCGATAGTGAATGTGGATTGTGTGACCAACCGAAATAAACGGCTCTTTTCAGAGCCACCAGTAATATTCAGAAAAGCGATAAATTCATCTCAGTGCATAAATTTACATCAAGAAATGATTTTGTAATACAAAATGTTGCCTCATTTTGTCTATTACAATTTAACCATTCAATATCTCTCAGCACGACTTTAGATTTTTGTACATGTAAAAATTGAAAAGAACATGACACGAAAAACAAATATGGAATAAGTGTACGACGGTCTGTATTTTTTTCAGAAGAAATTTCCGTTTGTTTCTCGAGGTATAAGCTAAGAAACTTGGCATTTTGAGCGGGACATAAGGCTGCGTTTACAATACACGGCGACATAAGCTAAGAAAGTTGGCATTTTGAGCGGGAAATAAGGCTGCGTTTACAATATACGGCGACATAAGCGCATAATGCGTAACTTTTATAAAAGATCATCAAACAGGCTCAGGGAAATGTTGATGAGTAAAAATGATGAACATTTTAGCTTACTCAGATGAATTCCTTCTATTTCACTTACAGAGAAGACAGTTTTTGTATATATTAGAAATGAAATCAATTGTTTTCAATGAAATGTTTGGTGGCCCTGAAAAGGGCCTTTTTGTGCGTCTCATATTGTGAGTCTTAACCTCCGAAACCGTACAAAGTACGTCCTTGACGCTTCAATGCGTAAACAACATCCATAGCTGTTACGGTTTTACGTTTAGCGTGTTCGGTGTAGGTAACGGCATCACGGATAACGTTTTCCAAAAACACCTTCAAAACACCACGAGTTTCTTCGTAAATCAAACCAGAAATACGCTTCACACCGCCACGACGAGCCAGTCGACGAATGGCTGGTTTTGTTATGCCTTGGATGTTATCACGCAGCACTTTGCGATGACGCTTGGCGCCTCCTTTACCCAAACCTTTGCCACCTTTACCACGTCCAGTCATTTTTCAAATGTGTAGATGCGTTCAAATCAACGAACAAATCGATACTGATGCATGCCATGAAATTCTCTCCTTTATATACACTTCTCCCCTCCACTTGAATTTTGCTAAAACTCACAAAATGCATAAAAATCGCAACTTTTTTTGATTTTCCATCTGCATTGATTGCAATTGAAGTCAATTTGTTAAAAAATTGTTTTTATATTTTACGAGAGCCGAGAAACAATAGTCAAAAGATGGTACACCGAATGGTATAAATAGAGGGGAACAAAGCGCGTCTTCATCATTCAGTTATTGAACGTTGACAAGTCAACATGGCTCGTACAAAACAAACAGCACGTAAATCGACTGGTGGTAAAGCACCACGTAAGCAATTGGCGACAAAGGCCGCACGTAAAAGTGCACCGGCCACTGGTGGAGTTAAGAAGCCACATCGTTATCGTCCTGGTACGGTAGCTTTGCGAGAAATTCGTCGTTATCAGAAGAGCACTGAACTTTTGATCCGTAAATTGCCCTTCCAACGGCTCGTTCGTGAAATCGCTCAAGATTTCAAGACCGATTTACGTTTCCAAAGTTCCGCAGTTATGGCTCTGCAAGAAGCCAGTGAGGCTTATTTGGTCGGTCTTTTCGAAGACACGAACTTGTGTGCCATCCATGCAAAACGTGTCACCATTATGCCAAAAGACATTCAATTGGCCAGACGTATTCGTGGTGAACGTGCATAAATTAATTGTTCGTCTGCAATAACTTCAACAATCGGTCCTTTTCAGGACCAACACTTACTTGAAATGAAAAGCGATTTGTAGACATTTTTATAATACAACATAATGTGTGGAAGGAAATTACGAACTTTTTTTGAAGTAACATTTTGCCTCCGATTAGAAGTAAGTTGTAATTTTCTCTCTGAACCAAAAATGGTTAAAGAAGAGTCAATTCTTTTCGCCTTCAGAAAGATATTTGGGTTAACTAACTTCAACGTCTGCATTGAACGATACAATGACAATTAAATTTCTGGAAAAATTTTCAAATTCGATGCATAAGCAATTTTGCTCTACTACTGGTGAACGTTTCTGTTAAATTTGCATCTGTCGTTTTAGTGCAATAGGTATTGGGTCGTATTATTATAGAAAAAAATTAATAATTTTTCGTTATGGATTTGGTAGCCCTGAAAAGGACTGTTAATGCAAAATCGTCTTTTTTTGCACGCTTAGATAGAATTTACTTCTTTTTTGGTGCAGCTGCCTTTTTGGTAGCCACTTTTTTGGCTGGTGCAGCCTTCTTGGGCTTTGGTGTCTTTGGCTTCTTAGCTGCCGCTTTGGGTTTTGTTGATTTTTCCTTGGGAGCTTTGGCAGCCTTTGCGGAAGCTGCTTTCTTCGCTGCTTTGGCTGGGGCAGCAGCCTTTTTCTTGTCAGCAGCTTTGGAAGCACTCTTCTTCTTAGCCGGTGAAGCAGCAGCTTTCTTTACTTTAGGCTTCTTTTCCCCAACAGCTTTGGCCTTCTTCGGGGCAGCAGCAGCTTTCTTTGGTGCAGATTCAGACTTGCTTTTGCCTGTAGCAGACAACTTGAACGAACCAGATGCTCCTTTGCCTTTAGTTTGAATCAATTTGCCGCCAGTAACGGCAGTCTTTAGGTATTTCTTGATAAATGGCGACAATTTCTCGGCGTCAATCTTGTAGTTGGCCGAAATGTACTTTTTGATGGCTTGGAGTGATGAGCCACCACGTTCTTTCAAACTCTTGATGGCACTGTTAACCATATCCGATGTGGGTGGATGGGTCGGTTTAACTCGTGGCTTTTTCGAGGCCGTGGCAGTTTTTGCTTTCTTCGCCGCCGGCGAGGAAACTGGGGCAGCAACTTCGGGTGCAGTAGTAGCGTCAGCCATTATAAACGTTTGTGATCGTACTATATATAACGTATAACACGGAATGAGTGAATTACATGTAGAAATGGGTACCGACTAGCTACTAGTTCCTCACGGAAACTACCACATCCAATTCTATTAATTTGTAAAACTTTCAACAAGGTTTCGTCTTCGAACACAACCACCGAAAGTTCTAATTTACCAATAAAATGTGAATGCAATCGTAGTTGTCTTTATTGATTGTGGAAATTGACACTCTAATTTTCTGGCAAAAACAACTCTTTGGTCGCCGAATAATTTCCTTTATTCCAAAAAATGGCTTATTATTACAAACGTGGATTCATTGCATGCGACGTTGATATTTTGATAAAGCTTCTTTCCAGTGAAATGTTCTAGCAGCGATAGACCAAAATATCTTTTAGCTACATTCATGCTACAACTGTGCAATGGAAAGACGAAATCGGCGATGGATTCGCTTTGTATGCCCAAAATTCACGTTTTCCAGGGGCACTACACTCCATTGCCACTTGGCTTAGCAACGTCTAATGTGTTAAATAATATCATTAAATTTCTTCGTTTTAGCTAGGTTGAGACTGTAGACAGCGAGATGGGCCTCTCCTTAAGTCCTTGTGATGTATCTTGGACGCTCGACAGTCATTTTACAGAGAAAATTACTTTGGAAATCAATGTTACCTTTCCTACGACGCAATTGAGTCACAGTAACTATTGTGCATTTACCTACGAGCGCCGTTGCTTTCTACATCAACCAGATTCCTTTTATTGTTAAATTATTCAAACGTCCCTCCGTGATTGAGTAGAAACTAATCTAGAAATCGAGAAAATTTAAGTTGGATTCCGTCGTAGAATCGCATTATGTTTTCTTCATGCAGTATAACCAGCAAGCCTTCAATGGGAATATCAGTGAACACTTTTTTCCTTCGGTCTAGGGCCAGTCGGTCATTCCAAAATTCTTTAGTCATAAATGAGTTTAGGAGTCCCTGGTATTTGCCGTTTTCCAATTAAAAAATATAACTTTCTTCAATGAATATCTACTTTCGCGCTGTGCGCCAAGGCAAGAAGAGATTTCAGGGTAAGTTTTTCTATTGTCATTGGTTAAAAGGGTTAAAAGTGACATTCATTGTTCTTCCAACGTTCTTTCTTTTGTTACACTAAAGAATTGAGATGAAGACAAACACCTTCTTCTGGTACAATGTATGTCGTTCATAAAATCTATGAAGATTTCTACTTAATTTCTAAACTTAATAAATTCGCTTGTGTTTCAAAGAAAAATTATTTTCATAAAGTTAAACAAGAATTAAGATGCAAAGATTACCGAATTCGTCTGCGCACAAGAATCGATTCGACAGGAAAATTCACCCTGTCAAACATTTTTACGATAATCAGAACATAATTGAAAACAGCTATGGAGAAAGTATTCAACAAGTTTAGGAAGCGTACGTATTATTAACGAAAAATATTTTTCATTTCTCTTAATTGATTGGTCGCCCTGAAAAGGGCGTTTTTCATCGAATTTATTTCGATGTGGATGTTTAGGCCTTTTTCTCGGTCTTCTTTGGCAATAAAACGGCTTGAATGTTTGGCAAAACACCACCTTGGGCAATAGTGACACCAGACAGCAGCTTGTTCAACTCTTCGTCGTTACGAATGGCTAATTGTAAATGACGTGGAATTATTCTGGTTTTTTTGTTGTCACGTGCTGCGTTGCCAGCCAATTCCAATACTTCAGCAGCTAAATATTCCATTACGGCTGCCAAGTAAACTGGAGCACCAGCACCAACGCGTTCGGCATAATTGCCTTTGCGCAACAATCGGTGAATACGACCGACTGGAAATTGCAAACCTGCACGGTTCGAACGAGATTTTGCCTTTCCCTTTACTTTGCCACCTTTACCACGACCAGACATGTTGATTTATGTTAGTTTTCCGTTTACAGCACGAAACTCAACGAGCAACTGAATACGTTCATACGCAAGGGAACACTCTTATATGCATGTTAATTCACCATTGTGTATGAATGGGCGGAGCCAACTCCATGAACAAACGTTGATATAAGAGTGGCACGAATATCGTTTGCATTCAGTTTCAGTGAACGTATCGTTGAGTGAACAGTGAAAATGCCACCAAAAACAAGCGGTAAAGCTGCAAAGAAAGCCGGTAAGGCGCAAAAGAACATTTCCAAGGGGGATAAGAAGAAGAAACGCAAGCGTAAGGAGAGTTACGCTATCTACATCTATAAGGTGTTGAAGCAAGTCCACCCGGACACTGGTATTTCCAGCAAGGCGATGAGCATTATGAACAGCTTCGTCAATGACATTTTCGAGCGCATTGCTGCTGAGGCATCCCGTTTGGCCCATTACAACAAACGATCGACAATTACGAGTCGGGAAATTCAAACGGCTGTTCGTTTGTTGCTACCGGGTGAATTAGCCAAGCACGCTGTCAGTGAAGGCACCAAAGCTGTCACAAAGTATACCAGCTCCAAGTAAATGAAAACTCCGATAGTGAATGTGGATTGTGTGACCAACCGAAATAAACGGCTCTTTTCAGAGCCACCAGTAATATTCAGAAAAGCGATAAATTCATCTCAGTGCATAAATTTACATCAAGAAATGATTTTGTAATACAAAATGTTGCCTCATTTTGTCTATTACAATTTAACCATTCAATATCTCTCAGCACGACTTTAGATTTTTGTACATGTAAAAATTGAAAAGAACATGACACGAAAAACAAATATGGAATAAGTGTACGACGGTCTGTATTTTTTTCAGAAGAAATTTCCGTTTGTTTCTCGAGGTATAAGCTAAGAAACTTGGCATTTTGAGCGGGACATAAGGCTGCGTTTACAATACACGGCGACATAAGCTAAGAAAGTTGGCATTTTGAGCGGGAAATAAGGCTGCGTTTACAATATACGGCGACATAAGCGCATAATGCGTAACTTTTATAAAAGATCATCAAACAGGCTCAGGGAAATGTTGATGAGTAAAAATGATGAACATTTTAGCTTACTCAGATGAATTCCTTCTATTTCACTTACAGAGAAGACAGTTTTTGTATATATTAGAAATGAAATCAATTGTTTTCAATGAAATGTTTGGTGGCCCTGAAAAGGGCCTTTTTGTGCGTCTCATATTGTGAGTCTTAACCTCCGAAACCGTACAAAGTACGTCCTTGACGCTTCAATGCGTAAACAACATCCATAGCTGTTACGGTTTTACGTTTAGCGTGTTCGGTGTAGGTAACGGCATCACGGATAACGTTTTCCAAAAACACCTTCAAAACACCACGAGTTTCTTCGTAAATCAAACCAGAAATACGCTTCACACCGCCACGACGAGCCAGTCGACGAATGGCTGGTTTTGTTATGCCTTGGATGTTATCACGCAGCACTTTGCGATGACGCTTGGCGCCTCCTTTACCCAAACCTTTGCCACCTTTACCACGTCCAGTCATTTTTCAAATGTGTAGATGCGTTCAAATCAACGAACAAATCGATACTGATGCATGCCATGAAATTCTCTCCTTTATATACACTTCTCCCCTCCACTTGAATTTTGCTAAAACTCACAAAATGCATAAAAATCGCAACTTTTTTTGATTTTCCATCTGCATTGATTGCAATTGAAGTCAATTTGTTAAAAAATTGTTTTTATATTTTACGAGAGCCGAGAAACAATAGTCAAAAGATGGTACACCGAATGGTATAAATAGAGGGGAACAAAGCGCGTCTTCATCATTCAGTTATTGAACGTTGACAAGTCAACATGGCTCGTACAAAACAAACAGCACGTAAATCGACTGGTGGTAAAGCACCACGTAAGCAATTGGCGACAAAGGCCGCACGTAAAAGTGCACCGGCCACTGGTGGAGTTAAGAAGCCACATCGTTATCGTCCTGGTACGGTAGCTTTGCGAGAAATTCGTCGTTATCAGAAGAGCACTGAACTTTTGATCCGTAAATTGCCCTTCCAACGGCTCGTTCGTGAAATCGCTCAAGATTTCAAGACCGATTTACGTTTCCAAAGTTCCGCAGTTATGGCTCTGCAAGAAGCCAGTGAGGCTTATTTGGTCGGTCTTTTCGAAGACACGAACTTGTGTGCCATCCATGCAAAACGTGTCACCATTATGCCAAAAGACATTCAATTGGCCAGACGTATTCGTGGTGAACGTGCATAAATTAATTGTTCGTCTGCAATAACTTCAACAATCGGTCCTTTTCAGGACCAACACTTACTTGAAATGAAAAGCGATTTGTAGACATTTTTATAATACAACATAATGTGTGGAAGGAAATTACGAACTTTTTTTGAAGTAACATTTTGCCTCCGATTAGAAGTAAGTTGTAATTTTCTCTCTGAACCAAAAATGGTTAAAGAAGAGTCAATTCTTTTCGCCTTCAGAAAGATATTTGGGTTAACTAACTTCAACGTCTGCATTGAACGATACAATGACAATTAAATTTCTGGAAAAATTTTCAAATTCGATGCATAAGCAATTTTGCTCTACTACTGGTGAACGTTTCTGTTAAATTTGCATCTGTCGTTTTAGTGCAATAGGTATTGGGTCGTATTATTATAGAAAAAAATTAATAATTTTTCGTTATGGATTTGGTAGCCCTGAAAAGGACTGTTAATGCAAAATCGTCTTTTTTTGCACGCTTAGATAGAATTTACTTCTTTTTTGGTGCAGCTGCCTTTTTGGTAGCCACTTTTTTGGCTGGTGCAGCCTTCTTGGGTTTTGGTGTCTTTGGCTTCTTAGCTGCCGCTTTGGGTTTTGTTGATTTTTCCTTGGGAGCTTTGGCAGCCTTTGCGGAAGCTGCTTTCTTCGCTGCTTTGGCTGGGGCAGCAGCCTTTTTCTTGTCAGCAGCTTTGGAAGCACTCTTCTTCTTAGCCGGTGAAGCAGCAGCTTTCTTTACTTTAGGCTTCTTTTCCCCAACAGCTTTGGCCTTCTTCGGGGCAGCAGCAGCTTTCTTTGGTGCAGATTCAGACTTGCTTTTGCCTGTAGCAGACAACTTGAACGAACCAGATGCTCCTTTGCCTTTAGTTTGAATCAATTTGCCGCCAGTAACGGCAGTCTTTAGGTATTTCTTGATAAATGGCGACAATTTCTCGGCGTCAATCTTGTAGTTGGCCGAAATGTACTTTTTGATGGCTTGGAGTGATGAGCCACCACGTTCTTTCAAACTCTTGATGGCACTGTTAACCATATCCGATGTGGGTGGATGGGTCGGTTTAACTCGTGGCTTTTTCGAGGCAGTGGCAGTTTTTGCTTTCTTCGCCGCCGGCGAGGAAACTGGGGCAGCAACTTCGGGTGCAGTAGTAGCGTCAGCCATTATAAACGTTTGTGATCGTACTATATATAACGTATAACACGGAATGAGTGAATTACATGTAGAAATGGGTACCGACTAGCTACTAGTTCCTCACGGAAACTACCACATCCAATTCTATTAATTTGTAAAACTTTCAACAAGGTTTCGTCTTCGAACACAACCACCGAAAGTTCTAATTTACCAATAAAATGTGAATGCAATCTTAGTTGTCTTTATTGATTGTGGAAATTGACACTCTAATTTTCTGGCAAAAACAACTCTTTGGTCGCCGAATAATTTCCTTTATTCCAAAAAATGGCTTATTATTACAAACGTGGATTCATTGCATGCGACGTTGATATTTTGATAAAGCTTCTTTCCAGTGAAATGTTCTAGCAGCGATAGACCAAAATATCTTTTAGCTACATTCATGCTACAACTGTGCAATGGAAAGACGAAATCGGCGATGGATTCGCTTTGTATGCCCAAAATTCACGTTTTCCAGGGGCACTACACTCCATTGCCACTTGGCTTAGCAACGTCTAATGTGTTAAATAATATCATTAAATTTCTTCGTTTTAGCTAGGTTGAGACTGTAGACAGCGAGATGGGCCTCTCCTTAAGTCCTTGTGATGTATCTTGGACGCTCGACAGTCATTTTACAGAGAAAATTACTTTGGAAATCAATGTTACCTTTCCTACGACGCAATTGAGTCACAGTAACTATTGTGCATTTACCTACGAGCGCCGTTGCTTTCTACATCAACCAGATTCCTTTTATTGTTAAATTATTCAAACGTCCCTCCGTGATTGAGTAGAAACTAATCTAGAAATCGAGAAAATTTAAGTTGGATTCCGTCGTAGAATCGCATTATGTTTTCTTCATGCAGTATAACCAGCAAGCCTTCAATGGGAATATCAGTGAACACTTTTTTCCTTCGGTCTAGGGCCAGTCGGTCATTCCAAAATTCTTTAGTCATAAATGAGTTTAGGAGTCCCTGGTATTTGCCGTTTTCCAATTAAAAAATATAACTTTCTTCAATGAATATCTACTTTCGCGCTGTGCGCCAAGGCAAGAAGAGATTTCAGGGTAAGTTTTTCTATTGTCATTGGTTAAAAGGGTTAAAAGTGACATTCATTGTTCTTCCAACGTTCTTTCTTTTGTTACACTAAAGAATTGAGATGAAGACAAACACCTTCTTCTGGTACAATGTATGTCGTTCATAAAATCTATGAAGATTTCTACTTAATTTCTAAACTTAATAAATTCGCTTGTGTTTCAAAGAAAAATTATTTTCATAAAGTTAAACAAGAATTAAGATGCAAAGATTACCGAATTCGTCTGCGCACAAGAATCGATTCGACAGGAAAATTCACCCTGTCAAACATTTTTACGATAATCAGAACATAATTGAAAACAGCTATGGAGAAAGTATTCAACAAGTTTAGGAAGCGTACGTATTATTAACGAAAAATATTTTTCATTTCTCTTAATTGATTGGTCGCCCTGAAAAGGGCGTTTTTCATCGAATTTATTTCGATGTGGATGTTTAGGCCTTTTTCTCGGTCTTCTTTGGCAATAAAACGGCTTGAATGTTTGGCAAAACACCACCTTGGGCAATAGTGACACCAGACAGCAGCTTGTTCAACTCTTCGTCGTTACGAATGGCTAATTGTAAATGACGTGGAATTATTCTGGTTTTTTTGTTGTCACGTGCTGCGTTGCCAGCCAATTCCAATACTTCAGCAGCTAAATATTCCATTACGGCTGCCAAGTAAACTGGAGCACCAGCACCAACGCGTTCGGCATAATTGCCTTTGCGCAACAATCGGTGAATACGACCGACTGGAAATTGCAAACCTGCACGGTTCGAACGAGATTTTGCCTTTCCCTTTACTTTGCCACCTTTACCACGACCAGACATGTTGATTTATGTTAGTTTTCCGTTTACAGCACGAAACTCAACGAGCAACTGAATACGTTCATACGCATGGGAACACTCTTATATGCATGTTAATTCACCATTGTGTATGAATGGGCGGAGCCAACTCCATGAACAAACGTTGATATAAGAGTGGCACGAATATCGTTTGCATTCAGTTTCAGTGAACGTATCGTTGAGTGAACAGTGAAAATGCCACCAAAAACAAGCGGTAAAGCTGCAAAGAAAGCCGGTAAGGCGCAAAAGAACATTTCCAAGGGGGATAAGAAGAAGAAACGCAAGCGTAAGGAGAGTTACGCTATCTACATCTATAAGGTGTTGAAGCAAGTCCACCCGGACACTGGTATTTCCAGCAAGGCGATGAGCATTATGAACAGCTTCGTCAATGACATTTTCGAGCGCATTGCTGCTGAGGCATCCCGTTTGGCCCATTACAACAAACGATCGACAATTACGAGTCGGGAAATTCAAACGGCTGTTCGTTTGTTGCTGCCGGGTGAATTAGCCAAGCACGCTGTCAGTGAAGGCACCAAAGCTGTCACAAAGTATACCAGCTCCAAGTAAATGAAAACTCCGATAGTGAATGTGGATTGTGTGACCAACCGAAATAAACGGCTCTTTTCAGAGCCACCAGTAATATTCAGAAAAGCGATAAATTCATCTCAGTGCATAAATTTACATCAAGAAATGATTTTGTAATACAAAATGTTGCCTCATTTTGTCTATTACAATTTAACCATTCAATATCTCTCAGCACGACTTTAGATTTTTGTACATGTAAAAATTGAAAAGAACATGACACGAAAAACAAATATGGAATAAGTGTACGACGGTCTGTATTTTTTTCAGAAGAAATTTCCGTTTGTTTCTCGAGGTATAAGCTAAGAAACTTGGCATTTTGAGCGGGACATAAGGCTGCGTTTACAATACACGGCGACATAAGCTAAGAAAGTTGGCATTTTGAGCGGGAAATAAGGCTGCGTTTACAATATACGGCGACATAAGCGCATAATGCGTAACTTTTATGAAAGATCATCAAACAGGCTCAGGGAAATGTTGATGAGTAAAAATGATGAACATTTTAGCTTACTCAGATGAATTCCTTCTATTTCACTTACAGAGAAGACAGTTTTTGTATATATTAGAAATGAAATCAATTGTTTTCAATGAAATGTTTGGTGGCCCTGAAAAGGGCCTTTTTGTGCGTCTCATATTGTGAGTCTTAACCTCCGAAACCGTACAAAGTACGTCCTTGACGCTTCAATGCGTAAACAACATCCATAGCTGTTACGGTTTTACGTTTAGCGTGTTCGGTGTAGGTAACGGCATCACGGATAACGTTTTCCAAAAACACCTTCAAAACACCACGAGTTTCTTCGTAAATCAAACCAGAAATACGCTTCACACCGCCACGACGAGCCAGTCGACGAATGGCTGGTTTTGTTATGCCTTGGATGTTATCACGCAGCACTTTGCGATGACGCTTGGCGCCTCCTTTACCCAAACCTTTGCCACCTTTACCACGTCCAGTCATTTTTCAAATGTGTAGATGCGTTCAAATCAACGAACAAATCGATACTGATGCATGCCATGAAATTCTCTCCTTTATAAAGCATTCACACACCAAAATCGGAACACAGGAAATTCGATAAAAGACCAGGTAATTCTCAAAAAATTCAATCCACAAGTTTTAGGTCAACTGATAATAAGTAAAACTACAAACCTATTACTAGAATTCGAAATTTTGTTTCAAAATGTGGTCGTTACAAGAAATATAAATCAGAAATCAAAAAATTGCTTTGCACAAATTTCTCCAAATTTGAACTACATTAGTTTCACTTGTATTAAAAACATTGAAAGTGCCTTGAATAGAGTCTTTGACGATTGTCGGACACTACAAGGGAACTTTGGCTGTCAACAGGGCTAGTGGATAAGATCACAAATACGAGCAGTCCTACTGAAGACTAACCAAGACGGAACTGTGTTCCGTCAATGAGAGCGCTGGACTTACGTGCGAATATTGAGTCAGAAAAATGATAGAAGTCGTTTCTAACATGCCAATAATCATATCGGTGATTTGTATAAGTCTGATGGTTGTAATAAAAGACTGGACAAGACAGAAAAGCAAAACCGGATTTAAAGAAATGAAAAAAACTTTGGTACAATGTAGTGTTGACCAAATTTAGAGTTATTTAATTTAAGGCTCTAAAATGTATGTTAAAGGTGAACCCTTGCAGCTGTAGCGGCACATATCTTTTGTAACAAATAATCCTGGGGGAATGCTACGTTATTTGCAATATATTGGGGAGGTCAAATCTACTAAGAAGGTTATGAATTGTGAGACAGTAATTGCACCTGACCACAATGCAGAGATTTCAACTCTAAGTGAACTATCAAGCGCTTTCCCTACATTATGACGTGCTTGCAATAACGACTTCTGGCATTCATTGGAGGCTATCATTGTCCTAGTAACTTCTAGCCATGGTAAGCCACTGGTCTTTCTTTAGGATGATCAAGAAACGGCACCTACGTGGCTGACCACAATTTCTCACAAAAAACATTCATTCGCTTAAGTGGTACCAGTTCGTTCGTATCAAAAAAGAAGTAGTTGTAATTACGTCTAAATTAAAAAAGGGACGTGACTCCTTAAAAATAATAAACTAATTGCAAAATTCTAGAAATAGAATTGCTAGAAAAGCTCGTCCCGAAGTTGTGCAGAACCTTATGGGCTGCTTCAGCGAAAACTCTTTGAAAATTATCCTGTCAAACATCATATAAGTTCAAGATTTTTTCAAATCGTACCTAGAGGGTTAATGTATCTATTAAAAAAATTTCGACATCGTACCAATTACTTTTCATTCAAAATTTTAACATTTTCCGCGTTCCGATTTTGGTGTGTGAATGCTTTATACACTTCTCCCCTCCACTTGAATTTTGCTAAAACTCACAAAATGCATAAAAATCGCAACTTTTTTTGATTTTCCATCTGCATTGATTGCAATTGAAGTCAATTTGTTAAAAAATTGTTTTTATATTTTACGAGAGCCGAGAAACAATAGTCAAAAGATGGTACACCGAATGGTATAAATAGAGGGGAACAAAGCGCGTCTTCATCATTCAGTTATTGAACGTTGACAAGTCAACATGGCTCGTACAAAACAAACAGCACGTAAATCGACTGGTGGTAAAGCACCACGTAAGCAATGGGCGACAAAGGCCGCACGTAAAAGTGCACCGGCCACTGGTGGAGTTAAGAAGCCACATCGTTATCGTCCTGGTACGGTAGCTTTGCGAGAAATTCGTCGTTATCAGAAGAGCACTGAACTTTTGATCCGTAAATTGCCCTTCCAACGGCTCGTTCGTGAAATCGCTCAAGATTTCAAGACCGATTTACGTTTCCAAAGTTCCGCAGTTATGGCTCTGCAAGAAGCCAGTGAGGCTTATTTGGTCGGTCTTTTCGAAGACACGAACTTGTGTGCCATCCATGCAAAACGTGTCACCATTATGCCAAAAGACATTCAATTGGCCAGACGTATTCGTGGTGAACGTGCATAAATTAATTGTTCGTCTGCATAACTTCAACAATCGGTCCTTTTCAGGACCAACACTTACTTGAAATGAAAAGCGATTTGTAGACATTTTTATAATACAACATAATGTGTGGAAGGAAATTACGAACTTTTTTTGAAGTAACATTTTGCCTCCGATTAGAAGTAAGTTGTAATTTTCTCTCTGAACCAAAAATGGTTAAAGAAGAGTCAATTCTTTTCGCCTTCAGAAAGATATTTGGGTTAACTAACTTCAACGTCTGCATTGAACGATACAATGACAATTAAATTTCTGGAAAAATTTTCAAATTCGATGCATAAGCAATTTTGCTCTACTACTGGTGAACGTTTCTGTTAAATTTGCATCTGTCGTTTTAGTGCAATAGGTATTGGGTCGTATTATTATACAAAAAAAATTAATAATTTTTCGTTATGGATTTGGTAGCCCTGAAAAGGACTGTTAATGCAAAATCGTCTTTTTTTGCACGCTTAGATAGAATTTACTTCTTTTTTGGTGCAGCTGCCTTTTTGGTAGCCACTTTTTTGGCTGGTGCAGCCTTCTTGGGTTTTGGTGTCTTTGGCTTCTTAGCTGCCGCTTTGGGTTTTGTTGATTTTTCCTTGGGAGCTTTGGCAGCCTTTGCGGAAGCTGCTTTCTTCGCTGCTTTGGCTGGGGCAGCAGCCTTTTTCTTGTCAGCAGCTTTGGAAGCACTCTTCTTCTTAGCCGGTGAAGCAGCAGCTTTCTTTACTTTAGGCTTCTTTTCCCCAACAGCTTTGGCCTTCTTCGGGGCAGCAGCAGCTTTCTTTGGTGCAGATTCAGACTTGCTTTTGCCTGTAGCAGACAACTTGAACGAACCAGATGCTCCTTTGCCTTTAGTTTGAATCAATTTGCCGCCAGTAACGGCAGTCTTTAGGTATTTCTTGATAAATGGCGACAATTTCTCGGCGTCAATCTTGTAGTTGGCCGAAATGTACTTTTTGATGGCTTGGAGTGATGAGCCACCACGTTCTTTCAAACTCTTGATGGCACTGTTAACCATATCCGATGTGGGTGGATGGGTCGGTTTAACTCGTGGCTTTTTCGAGGCAGTGGCAGTTTTTGCTTTCTTCGCCGCCGGCGAGGAAACTGGGGCAGCAACTTCGGGTGCAGTAGTAGCGTCAGCCATTATAAACGTTTGTGATCGTACTATATATAACGTATAACACGGAATGAGTGAATTACATGTAGAAATGGGTACCGACTAGCTACTAGTTCCTCACGGAAACTACCACATCCAATTCTATTAATTTGTAAAACTTTCAACAAGGTTTCGTCTTCGAACACAACCACCGAAAGTTCTAATTTACCAATAAAATGTGAATGCAATCTTAGTTGTCTTTATTGATTGTGGAAATTGACACTCTAATTTTCTGGCAAAAACAACTCTTTGGTCGCCGAATAATTTCCTTTATTCCAAAAAATGGCTTATTATTACAAACGTGGATTCATTGCATGCGACGTTGATATTTTGATAAAGCTTCTTTCCAGTGAAATGTTCTAGCAGCGATAGACCAAAATATCTTTTAGCTACATTCATGCTACAACTGTGCAATGGAAAGACGAAATCGGCGATGGATTCGCTTTGTATGCCCAAAATTCACGTTTTCCAGGGGCACTACACTCCATTGCCACTTGGCTTAGCAACGTCTAATGTGTTAAATAATATCATTAAATTTCTTCGTTTTAGCTAGGTTGAGACTGTAGACAGCGAGATGGGCCTCTCCTTAAGTCCTTGTGATGTATCTTGGACGCTCGACAGTCATTTTACAGAGAAAATTACTTTGGAAATCAATGTTACCTTTCCTACGACGCAATTGAGTCACAGTAACTATTGTGCATTTACCTACGAGCGCCGTTGCTTTCTACATCAACCAGATTCCTTTTATTGTTAAATTATTCAAACGTCCCTCCGTGATTGAGTAGAAACTAATCTAGAAATCGAGAAAATTTAAGTTGGATTCCGTCGTAGAATCGCATTATGTTTTCTTCATGCAGTATAACCAGCAAGCCTTCAATGGGAATATCAGTGAACACTTTTTTCCTTCGGTCTAGGGCCAGTCGGTCATTCCAAAATTCTTTAGTCATAAATGAGTTTAGGAGTCCCTGGTATTTGCCGTTTTCCAATTAAAAAATATAACTTTCTTCAATGAATATCTACTTTCGCGCTGTGCGCCAAGGCAAGAAGAGATTTCAGGGTAAGTTTTTCTATTGTCATTGGTTAAAAGGGTTAAAAGTGACATTCATTGTTCTTCCAACGTTCTTTCTTTTGTTACACTAAAGAATTGAGATGAAGACAAACACCTTCTTCTGGTACAATGTATGTCGTTCATAAAATCTATGAAGATTTCTACTTAATTTCTAAACTTAATAAATTCGCTTGTGTTTCAAAGAAAAATTATTTTCATAAAGTTAAACAAGAATTAAGATGCAAAGATTACCGAATTCGTCTGCGCACAAGAATCGATTCGACAGGAAAATTCACCCTGTCAAACATTTTTACGATAATCAGAACATAATTGAAAACAGCTATGGAGAAAGTATTCAACAAGTTTAGGAAGCGTACGTATTATTAACGAAAAATATTTTTCATTTCTCTTAATTGATTGGTCGCCCTGAAAAGGGCGTTTTTCATCGAATTTATTTCGATGTGGATGTTTAGGCCTTTTTCTCGGTCTTCTTTGGCAATAAAACGGCTTGAATGTTTGGCAAAACACCACCTTGGGCACTAGTGACACCAGACAGCAGCTTGTTCAACTCTTCGTCGTTACGAATGGCTAATTGTAAATGACGTGGAATTATTCTGGTTTTTTTGTTGTCACGTGCTGCGTTGCCAGCCAATTCCAATACTTCAGCAGCTAAATATTCCATTACGGCTGCCAAGTAAACTGGAGCACCAGCACCAACGCGTTCGGCATAATTGCCTTTGCGCAACAATCGGTGAATACGACCGACTGGAAATTGCAAACCTGCACGGTTCGAACGAGATTTTGCCTTTCCCTTTAC
>WJQU01000807.1:0-17228 GCA_029228625.1 Pseudolycoriella hygida | reverse complement strand
CTTCGGTAGGGCCTTTGACATTACCTTGGGTAATTTCTGTGGATCTTTGAAATTCTTACAGTTATAATAGAACAGAAAACGTTGGATTGTTTGCTTATTTGTACGTTCGAGTCACTTTGCCACATCTATTCTGTTTGTCACATCTATTCTGATACGTACGGGTCTTTGGTTATGTTTTATTTTCAGCATTAGTACATGAGTCATTTTTGAAGCGACAAAATTATTTAACTAGAGAATATAAAAAATCTCCTCCATCTGTAGAGATTTTTCAATTGTTCGCATTATTGATGCCGCATTGCCTTTTTGTATCGCTATATTAATCCTTCGTTTGACTAATGCTTTCACCCTCGGCTCCCTCGTTTTAATAGAAATAATTTGACTCAATTTACTAACAAAGCTGTTTGCTTCACCGTACCACGGGCCACTGTCTCCACTGCGAAAGGAATGAAAAAATAGTTTTGTTCGATCAACATTTTATTTATGTTCCTTCCGTTTCGCTTTGACAGCAACTTCACCACTCCCTTCACATCACCATCTGCAATTTTATATTCAATTCTTCTGGACAGCGAAATAAGCTTTCGTTTCGTGGAGATGGAGAGGGTTGGAAATTTGAGTGTGCAGCTGTCTATATTTCTTTTTACTAATGTGGTTAATGTTACATTTCGGATTTTGTCCGGTACTCGAAGTGCTGTGAATGCGAACGTGATTAGTTTTTCCCATTTTTCATCTATCTGTGGTTGTACTAAACATTTACGATAAATTTAGCTAACTTATTGGCCGATAACAGTCTAGCTGCTATGGGAACTAGTTTTAATTCTCTCATATCCTTTTTGCATCGCGACACGAGGACGATGAGCTTTTCGATCCCACATGTTGACGTAGCAGTTGATTCGACTATATTGGGAGGCTGTGAATCACATGGGGTAACATTGAGCTCTTCCTACACGATTGACTTGATTCTTGAGGAAGTGTAGCATTCCTACAGGCTGTACTTTTTAAATTTTAATTCAATTAATTGCTTTTTTCAGCAGGCTGGAGGCAGAAGTATGAAATATTTGCATCGATGGTCAATATCGCATGCGAATATGTTCCACTGAATCTGAATGCGATTTTTTTTTCGCACAAAACATAACCACATATTACTTCAACAAATATCTTTCTTCATTCTGTGCAAGAGACGTGAGGTCATTGTTTGTATTTTCATGGTGCGACTTTTTTCGTCCAATATAAACACGAATGCGATTATTCGACAGTGGACTGCGAAAAAGTTGCATCGCAGCTATTACAACTACGCGACATAGCGGAGTTATTTAAGCCTGCTGAACATGCTAAAATCTAGGCCGGTGAACCGAAATTCAAAATGCGCATAATACAAATCTGTGATTAAAGCAGTAGTCGTGGTGCTTCACCCAGAAAGACACTGCACCCACTTCGAAAGATTTTTTTCAGATATCAACTGTGAAATATCACAGACTAATCCCATGTCATTACCGAATAACTTTTTTAATTCATTGGGATGTGTTTGCACGCAATAAACATAATTCACTTAAAACAACATATGGATATGAGCAATGAGCATGTCACAGTTTGTTATAGTTGGTGCTAGTGTTACGCCCGTACAAGTGCACCGTAAATTTTATAGTAATGCTTACGCTGATGTATAATATCGTCGTTATATTTACGAAGAAACATCTTCTTAGAATTCCATATTTCGTAGATGATAAAAAATTCCGTGTTTGAGGTTCCCATGCATTCGTACGCATTTGAATGACCAGGTAGCAAAATGTTAAGTGAAATATTTATGTTATTAATAGCAGACAAGTTTCACACATATCGAGGCACATTTAATTATATTGCAATGGGTAAGAGCAGGCATGGAAAAGTTTTTTTTCTTCCCGAGAACCGATCTGAAACTTCCCACAAACCGACAATTTTCATAATTGATTTCCCGCTTTGGCAACACTAATTTCCCGCCATACTAACATCGATGAATAAAAAATACTATTAGTATAATATGCAGCTTACAGCAGCACTGCTGTAAAATTGTGTGTTGGTTTGTATTTTAGTTCAGCAAAGATCTATCAGCAAGACAAATATTTGTTATAGGATGCTGTCACCTGAGCAAAGATTTCTTGATACACTCACGGATATATATTTTCGCATTAATGGAATTTTGTATTTCTGTGCAGCTTTTTAACACTGCAAAAACCTGCGCAGAAGTACAAAATTCTATTTGATGCAAAAATATTTTTCAAACCGTAGCCAACCGTAACGCATTTGTTAAAAGATTGTTCAATTTTGAAGTACAATGGCGAAGGTTAGGAAGTTTCTGCACTAACAAGTGAAGCTATGGAATTGTTTTTAGTGCCCTAGCTAAGTCCAAGGGCCCAAACTCAAAAATGTTTACTCCATAATTTGTTGGGTTTCCACAGACCTGCCGAATAAAAAAATATTTTAGACAGACGGGCGAACGAACAGACATTTTTTTATTGCTGATTCGTCATCTAAGGACCATGATAGATGCTCCCCTCTACTCCGCCCTCAAATCGACTGGTTACTGGTACTTCGTACGGGTCTTAAAACATATTCGCTACGCGGACACAATTTTTCAAGCGTTTTTTCATCCACCCTTTACAAGCCTCTGTCAACAATTTCACAAGGAATGAGAGGGTTCGAGATGTTTCTACTTGAAACGTAATTTTCAGATTCATGAATAGACAGAGCCCTATTGCGTTCAACAACGGGCAACTCTTTTTGCCCATTATTATTTAAGCATATAGCAAATGCCTTGGCCAATCCTGCAATTTTGTCTAAAACTTATGGTGCTGCAGTGGGCTGCAAATTAACTTCTTTTTAACTAGCCTTTTTCTAGTTTTTTCTTAACTATAGCTTTTTTCAATTTTTCTAAACATCATGTTTACGTAGCTTTAACAATCAAATTGGTTTCAGTTCGATGCTGCTGCTTCAACCAGCCTCAGAACTATGGAGAAATCTGTTGGGAGACGTTAGACTTGGTTGGGGAATGTGAAGAGTCTTAATGTGTTGTAGTTCCAATTACTAAGTAAATAAACTGAATAAAATAATTCCGAGGCATCATTTATTCTCACAAATTGTTCTGAAGATTCTATTCGGAATTGTTAGCCACAAATTGTTTCCGGATGTATTTAAGAAACCTAAACAAATTGCTTTCGTTTTCATGCTCGGTTCACTTGTCTGTCTGACGAAAGGAAAAGAAGCAAAAAGTGCGCAATAATCAACCAACAACGTAAAAATAATGTTCATTTATGTTTGCAGCTTCCAGCGCAGAAGTAACGAACACGCAAAAATTAAAATGAAGTACAAACTTTATAAATATGTAATTTCATAAATTATAGGTATATCGAAACATATTACTTTTTTACAAAGAAAACACATTCAACGTCTACATCAGAAAAAAAAACAACGAATAAATGTTGATGACCATCCTACACAGTGCTTCGAGCTACTTCATTCTTTTTGTTCTTTAATTTTTCATTCATAAAATAATGGTTGCAAAAATTTTCATTCAACTTCCAGACATATCATTTAGTGGCTGGTATAAATCCTACCACAGGCTGTGATCGAATTTTGTTTTAAGTGGCTCTGCGCAAGTCAATAAGCTCAGCTAGAAGAGCAACTTTTTCGAAAATGTCAATAAAAATTTTACATACAAAAATATAATTTGGGAACTAATTGCAGCTGCTATCGGAAAGAGATAACCTGATAATTTAAGATTAGGTTACCACAAAATGATTTACTTAAGGAGCGAGTGGAAGAGCGTCAAGAGCATGTGCTGTGTAGATATGTGACTCTAAGTCGAATATGCTGAATCAGCAATTCTTTTCATTTTCACAAGTCAATCACATATAAACACAATTTAAGATCACATGGTGACATAACTGACAAGAATTTGATTATCCCATCATACTCGAAAAAGATTGGAAAAATTGACTTGCACAAATGTTTAAAAGGAATCAGAAACACAATAAGCCACCAAAATGGGTATCAACTACATTCGTGTGTAGCTTCGCGAGAGTTATTACAGTAGGATACACTTAGAAGAGACGACGACAATTTTTTGTTTATCTATTAACTTTATTCATGAATTATTATTATTTATTTATTTTATTATTTTTTATTCTCAGATGATTTAGTATAAGAATTCTAAAAGCTTCTCATTTAGTTCCGTTTTTTATCTTCGTCCCTTTTTGATACAATCAACTCTTGGAACTCTGAAGACGTTATTGTTTCTGAGTTTATGGCGTTCGGTTAAATTATGCGGCAACAACTTGTTCTAATTAAACGTGTTAGTAGCATAAAAGACTTAGGAGGTATTTGGTAAACAACAATGCTATGGACGATTCGACCAGAACACGGCGAAAATGCTGTACTCAGCCATAGTTAGATCACACCTCGAATTCTCCAGTTTAGTTTGGGCACTGCACCACAACGTTCACATTCAATCACTAGAAAGTGTTCAAAGATAATTTGTGTTTTCCGCAAACACAGACAGATATGTTGACAAAACGAAGGACAAATATCGTCTACGTCCTTACGTGGATAGATGTAATGAACTAAACATGAAGTCACTTCTAAGGCGCCGCACCAATGCTGCTTTTTCATACACGACGTCCTTACTGGGAAAATTAACTCACAGTTTCTGCGAAAAAGAATTCAACTGACCGACGGCGCGGCGTCAGGAATCTTAGAAATCCTTCAATAATTCGCATATGTCGGTCCAAGCACGAATACTACACTTTTTCATTGTTTCATTTTGCATGTATGTTGTTTAATCTTGCTGCAGTCCATGTAGATCCGTCGTTAACTTTGATAAATTTCCGTCGAAGTATCTTGGAACTTGACGACTCAGTATTTGGAATAATTGGTGTTTGCTAGTGTCTTTGTTTAGGTGCTTTCTTTCCACTAAAAAAATGAAGCCAGAAAGCTCCGCGCCCGGTGATTAATTTATTGATTGAATTTCTTTTTTCACAGAAACTTCAATTTTATTTCGTGACTACACATCTAATTGAACGACCCATTATTGGCAACATATCTGAATTTTCTCATTTTGATTTTTGACGACTAAATCCTTTTGGTTTAGCCATTTTGACGACAGCCCAACGGCGATATTTCTTATATTTAATTTATTTTTTGTTCAGCCATTTTTTTTTCGCCGCGTCGTCGTCGCCAACGCACTCGCACGATACGATCAAATGAAGCTGATAAATTCGAGGCATTATCAAGCCGTTTGAACGACAAAGTAACAGACCACGTTCACGACATCCTTGTGACGATTTTTATACTTTATGCATTTTTTAATGTTCTTAATTTTAATTTCAATGTTTTCCTTATGTAGTTCTGTTTGTTTTGTTTTTTAATTACTTTTCGAATTCATGTTATTGTAATTTAACTGTGTAAGTAGTTATTGTAACGTTTTTGGTTTTTTTAACGAGGATTATGACTTCCGTCATAATTACTCTTTTTTTACCATGTCAGCTAGAAGATACTAGACAATAAAAGTAACATTCATTCATTCATTCATTCTTGACTTTAAAAATGAAAATCATGGTTAAAAAAAGGTTTTCTCAAATTGATTATGTTACCACACAAAAAATATTGTTTGGCCTCAAACGCCAAAAATTTAATTTTTTGAAAGAAAATAGTCGGTGGGAAAAATCAAAAACTTCATTTTTTCAATAATTCTTGTAATTTAAAACGTCGTCAGCGTCTCCCGTTTTTATCCCGCTACTATCCTCTACTGATAACGAATTAGCGATAAAAAGAAAGTCCGTATCGAAAGGTACATACGTCCCATAATTCAAGTTCGAAGATGAGCAAAATCGGTCAAGTAGTTCAACATGGATTTTCGAGGGTCGGTCAAAGTTTTTCAGAAATATCTAAGCAAGTATATCACGGAAATTGTTCAACGAAAGCATTTGATCTCATGAAACTGAACAAATTTTTTTTTGTGGAAATCGGGTCAGTGGTCTGGGCGCTGGGGCAAGTGGAATGGACGAAATTGAGTTTCTTGGCATATGGCCAAAGCAGATGGTTTTTCATCTATATTTCCTTAACTATGCAATATGGAGATTTACTGTCAAAATCAAAGTTGTAGAGAATAAAATTTTAGAGAACACGCGGTTCAAGGTTTCAGGGAAGAGGAAGAGTGACCCAATTGCTGGATTTAGCCACTTCTAGAATTGGGAGGGATGACGCATATCTATAAAACTATGGCAGTTAGAAACTTTGCTTTTTAAGGCAAAATTGGTGAGAATTACATTTTAGAGCAAATAGTTGTTTCAGGATTTCTTGGAGAAACTACGTTGGTCCTCTTTGTTATATTGTGCAGGGAAGAACATTTCGGCTATCAAAAGAAATGGTCACATCGTAGAGCCCGAGGGGTGGCGCACTTCATTTATTCCATTTATTCTTTTATTCCATTTATTCCCAAATTTTTTTTTTGTTGTTTTTGCGAAATATCTGAACCAAACACATCATAAGTTAGACAAAAAAGTTCAAAAAAAGATTTGCACAAATTATAAAGCATTTAAACCATTTTGAGTTTAAATTTTATTTTTTTGGGAATAAATGGAATAAATTTATTTATTCCATTTATTCCATTTTTCAGCAAAAATTCTTTTAAGTTTTCAAAAGTGGGTTTTTTCACTTTTCGACACATTAGTATGGTTTTTGTGTGCGTTGCCATCAAAATCAAGTCTATTTGAGGTTTTGACGAATTTGAAAAAATTATCATTTATTCCATTTATTCCAATATTTATTCCCATTTATTCCATTTATTCCCATTTTTCCATTTATTCCCATTTATTCCATTTATTCCATTTATTCCATAAACCGCAGAAGTGCGTCACCCCTCGGTAGAGCCTTTGACATTACCTTGGGTAATTTATAGTTATAAAAGAGCATAAAAATTGGATTGTTTCCTATTTTCTATATTAAGATACGTTCGGGTGTTTGCTTATGTTTTTGTTGTAAAATCGATTATGTTCATTGAAAAAAGTGTCCCATTACTAGGTTTTTCAGTACACGTCCTAAATTTTTTCCAAATCGCCTCCGGCTCCTATGAACCATGTTAGAACTGGTGCTGAAAAAGTCGATGTAACGCTACTAGATACACAAGCTACTATTTCCAACCGCAATCGCAACTGGTCCGTCGCCCGATTGAATTGCTTCAAGTGAGGCGATCGCCCCCTTTGCCCCAGTGAATCTGGCTGATGTCCTCGGAGCTTCATCATTTCCGAGACACAAAATGAAAAGATTAACACTATGTAGTATGATACGCTAATTGATCTTGATAAATGTCGTTATCCTCTTTTATTTTATTGAAGTGAAGAAAAACCTGACCTCAAGTTAAAAAGTGTGTTGGTGCTTCTCTGTGTTATTTCATTCTCGATACGTGTGATTACAGCGCACATTATAATTGTTTCGAAAATAAAAAAAAATAAAAAAGTATCACTTCCTCCGCGAAGCGTTGTTGAGACAAAATGGTATGCGTATACACCAAAGCAACATAATGCTTGTAAATATGCAATAAAGTAATTTGTTAAATAGGTATTGTATTATATGCGTTGTCAATCCATTTATTTTTCGCATATTTTTTAAATCTGCAAAACATAAGAAAGTCTCACCAGTATCATATAAAATAGTAGGAGGCATTGAAAAATTTGTCGTACCCACACAAACGTCTGGATTTCTATCTGAATCAACAATTATTGAGTTGAATGAATTATAAAGTTACAACCACTTTTCGTATCACTTTATTGAGGTTTTTCACTGAGTTGACATTAATGTGGGCTTACAGCATAAAATTTTGTTTGCTGTGAACATGTAATTTCGACATTTCGATCAATGCGTATATTTTGTGGTCGTAAATAAATACCGACGACAGAGATAACATATAAGCGTAAGTAGCCGACCATTTATTTGTACAAATTTAATTTATTGAAATTTAGACAATAATACGAATTTAATTTCATTAGCTATCAAAAAATCGTATAACCAGAATATCAGTTGAGGAGTTTTTTTTAGTTGAATGAGCAGGCCTCGACCCATCGCTAATCAACTAAGGTAATCGCTTGTAACCGCTTCCCTCCCTATATAAGATTGTTGTTAACAAACAGAAAGTGAAGGTTATACTGGCCTTCGTTCCTTCCCTCACTTAGCTAATTTCCCGTTAAGTGATTGTGATGGATATTAATTTTCATCATTTTCATCGACACAATCGCTGTTTCGGCCTCAGGATGCTGCAGCGACCCTATGACAGTACAGAATTGACCATCATCAGTTGTTCTGTAGCATCCTTTCACAATACAGCAAATGGAGTACTCATTCGAACAAGTAATGAGATCCATGTTAGAATGAATAAAACGTACGCAAAGGTGAGAAGGCCAAACAAATTTGATTTTTATTAAATCGAATTTTCTACTAACAGCGGAATGTAAGCTCGTACACCATCAGCCAAAGGCATGAAATCTATTTTGTCTTCTTCCACAAATACCAAGCAAATTTCCAAGTTCAAATTTCAATTTGACCGCTAAATAAATATTTAAAAAAACGGAAAAACATAGAAAATGCTAGAAATTCATGTTAGACTCATCTATGAATCCATGCTCGTCGCCAAAAGTGTCCAATTTGCCTTATTTTCCTTCCTCTTAGTTTTTCGATTTTGTTGTCAATAATTACAGTTTTCCAACAACGAGTAACGACATTTGAAAACATTTTTCTCATGATAACTACGTTAATTATTCTAAAGAATTTCTTTGGAGATTTGATTGCAAATTTTCATAAGATAAGAAATTTAAAATTGAAACTTGGGAATGACAGATTCGGAAAAATTAAGCGATATTCTGTGATACGTGTTTTTTAATGGAAAAAATTAAATTCTTAATAAAACTGGAAAAAAAGTCATAATAAAAATCATGAAAAAAGCTTAAAAATGAACTGAAAAGGAAAATAAATAAAATGAAAATAAATAATTAAATGGAAAATCATCAACAGTTTTTTAATGGGTTTGATGATTTTCCTTATCATCATTTTTTACTCGTTTCTGATTTTCCATTTCTGTAGCTTTCCCCTGATTGCACTCCATAGGAATTGTTCCTTTTCTCATGTTTGAACGTTGTAGGTATTCCAATTCATCCAAAATCAATAATTTGTGGTCAGTCATACCTATATGTATGACGTAACCAGAAATGTTTCCTTGAATGCGTTTCCGGATATTGGTTTAGCCAACAACCTTCTGATTGATGATGGTGGTTTTATTATGGTGGATGAACTTGTGGGTTCAACTATGGTGACGTTATCAAATGTGGGGATGGCAATGTGGAAGGCTGTCTTATCAAGGGTCGAGGTGGTGAAATTGTGGACGGCGGTGAGATGCCTTTATGAGGTGCTGATTTTGAGCATGATGATGTCATTGAGGATGATGATGACATTGAGGACGTTGACATGGAGATTTGCTGTTCAGATCGTTGCGTAGGAGGCAATATTTCTGGTTGCATCGTGGTATTTTTTATAATTGAACGCGTTTGGTTGAATGGATGAATTAATGATATCGTTAAATTGCCATCTGATATATCCTTTAAGAAAGATCGCCAACGATAATTCAAAATAGTATTTAAGCAATTGTTTAATTTTGAATTTTCCAATATGTTGATGTTGAAATGTCCGACGTTTGTCCTCATATCGTTCTGGGTTCGTGTTAATAAGTCCATTAGGATTTTTAACGAGGATGGTTTCCGGTGGTTCCACTAAGCTAATTAGTTTTCCTTTTTGATTCGTGTGCCATTTCTGTACAAATATTTCTCATTTTTTCTGCTACAACTACGTCCTTTATATAACTCATGTCATTGTTCCTGGTAGTTTTTGTTGCGAAGAAAGGGCTAAGTAATTCTTTTTCCTCATAAAAACTCTCCTTTCATAAGAATGTGGACACCTTTTTGTAATTCTCTCAATCATTCAATGTGTGAAAGTGACAAACATAGTTAAAACGGTTGTGGCAACTGAATGTCGCAAAGACGATTTCTTCGATAGCAAACAATGTCATATGTACTCTGAGGCTTGTGGCAGGCTAAGAAATTCAAGAAAAACTGTGTGATCGTCTTTCTCGATGTATCAAAAGCATTTGATCGGATTGGTCATTCACACATCGCACAGGCACTGAAGGCAAAAGGATTTTCCAAAAATCTGCACGAGCTGATAATGAACCTTCTTACCAACAACACCGTCGAAATTTCTATTGGAAGCGAAAGCTGCAATTCAATTAACATAAAGTGTTCTGTGCCGCAAGGAACTTCATTATCGCTGGATAATGGATACAAGCTCATGGAACAGCATGGCGTGCTATACTTATCCCGTTTCGCTGATGACGCAGTGACGTGAAGAACCAAGCAATAATAATTAAGGATGACCGACTTGTTGAGCACGAATTGGTTCTATCGTACAGAAGCAAAATTTGTGATGTCAAACCCGACGAACGTATCAAGTATCTTCGCCGTTCCTTCAATTTGGAATTGGTATTCGATCACGAGTGCGTAGAAGATCTACACAAGAACTAGGAAAAACTATCTGTATCGTCGCTTTTGAAGCCAGATCGAAAGCTCAACGTTAGAAACCAATACCTCTTCCCAACCCTATCCAATGCAATCGGCACCACTCAACAAAATTAAACTGTATGCAAAGAACATATGGCAACATTTTCTATGCACCAAGGAAACTGAGAGGTTTGCGTACCTGCAACACTTCTCTCACTGGCAAATAACTAAAATTCTTAGAGCAGAAATTCGTAAAGGTGCCTTGGAAAAATGGTGCCCTCTACCGTACCAGGGATCTGCAGCATTTTATTTTGAATGGCCAGCAACGACTTCGTCTGCTACAAGGACTCACTATCATCGTCATAGTGGGTATCGGCAATCAAGATGAGTATCTGCTATGTAAACCTCAATGCAGCGCCGAGCGTCACAAACACTTCCAGCCACTGCCTGCGAATGGGAGAAATATAAACTATAGAAACAATAGCAATTGTATATTTTTTGAACTGAGTTATTTTTTCCGCGTTATTTTGTCCGGTGTAATTTTGCCCATGAGCTATTGTGATCGGATTTATTTTGTCCGGTGTTATTTATTCCGTTAGCCGCCGCCCCCAGTACGCTTGTTTTCTTTTAACCCGACTGGAACGAGCATATCTGTTGTGATAAGCCACAGGGGCTCGGTAGGCAAGCTTTTGTAAAAGACGAAAAGTTATACAAACGGATTCACAGTAAATTCGTATACTTATTTCGACCTTTCTCTGTTCGTTGATTTTTTTCGCTCTGGAACGAGGAAAGCAACTAACATTTTTATCACAAAAAGTAGTTAGAATGTCTCATTCATGTCAATGTTTATAAAAAATTATCAATAACAACATTTATGGTTAAGTCATGTTTTCTATATGTCGTGATGGTCAACAAAATACTTTATACAAAATAGAATCGAAAACATAGGAAAGTTTAGTTTATTTGCGAGCCGTCGAAGGTTACTTTTATGTCCACTTAGAAATGTAGAACAAGCGTGGGACAACATGTTTTCTGTTTACAATTGTTCATGGGTGCTTCGGACCAAAGCACACGTTTAGGACTTATGGTAAACCTGTTCGAGGGTCTGCGGACATGTAAAAATTTCAGTTCAGTGTATAATATTTCAAGGTATTATTGTGAGGTGGTGGGAAATGAGCTTACTTTGCACAGAGGAGAATGGAGGTTCAGACTCCGCCAGCATTGTCTATTTTGAGCAAACTAACTGCAAAATTAGGGCAAAATAGGTCAAAAAGTTTGGAAAAATCCGGAAAAATTGAAGCAAATTCGTTTCAAATACACCGTTTTCCATTTGGTTTGCCTATTCGAACGAGATTGTCAGGGTGTATGGTATTTATCGCTATTATAAAAACATTATATTTTTGTTTTTACGCGATCATTTTATTTCGCGAAATTTTGTACATTATGTTCTTAGTTCTTCGCAACATTTTACAGGTCTTTAGCGAGAGTTAAAGTGAATACAGTGCAGTTTCACAATGAAAACAAAACTGAATAAAATATACATAAAAAACAAATATTTATGGAAAAAATGTAAGAATAGCCATATTTTGAGCATCTGCGAATGTCCAAACAATGGATCGCTGGTTCAGTTAACCAAGTGCAACAAAAGTCACTTTTAAGGCTGTAATTTAAAACAAAGCAAAGAGATGCCGATTTGCCGACTTTATTTAGATACCATTAAGAAGAATGAATTCCTTTTACTCGATTTGTTTTTATGATTTTATATTATAAAATGGAAAAGTATTTGCACATTTAAGAAAAAAAAGTAGTGAATGGGCGAAGAGCGGAATTTCCTTGCACTGTATCTGCAAAAATGATTAATATTTAACAATACAGCGATGTTTGATTATTTTGCGTATGTAGGCAACGTTGTAACCAGTTTCTTTTGCAACTTTATTTACGATATTTTTTGATCGTTACGTTGGGCTCGTAACCTTAGAACGATAAAAGTCCGATATTTAATTATTAATAAATTCTTACAAATTTCACGTAAATTACAAATACATTTTGTTGAGCTCACACTTACGTTTTTTGTTGTTCAATCCATTTCATTCACCTCTGCGTCCATCGAGGTCCATCTGAGTCATCATAATGCTTATTCTATTATTCATTTGATGCAATTTTCGAGCCCGTACGAAGTACAAAAGGGTCTATACGTTTACTACAAACAACTTTATTGTAATTAGATTGAGGCGGGAGTTGGAGGGATACATCTGTTATCGTCTAAAAGTAACGAATAGGCAAAAAAAATCACGGCCGTCCGTCTTATCCAAACGGCTCAACAGATATGTCCCATGATTCAAGTTCGAAAATGAGCAAAATCGGTCAAGTAGTTCCGGAGATATGGTCAAAGAGGTGTCTAAAAACATGGATTTTCGAGAGTCAGTGAAAAAGAAAATTTTTGCAAATATCTCAGCAAGTTGGTGTCAAATGAAAGCATTTGTTCTCGCAGAACTGGAAAATTTTTTTTTCGAAATCGGGTCAGTGGTCTGGGCACTGGAATCAATGGAATAGACGAAATTGCAACACCTTAAATTCAAACAAATAGACAAGGCCCAGATTGCCTATTATTATAAAAGGGCAGCGCCCCAGCCGTATGGTGCCTCCCGTATATCGACATTACGAGTATGTTGGTCGAAAGATGCCTGTGATTCGTTTTTCAATATTGCCATTTGGGCATTTTCAAATCCAGTTTATTGTGGAGTGTGGACGTAATTTCATATACTAAAGTGTTAAGACAATATTTATAGCTTTCGTTTTCGCAACAACTATTCTGTTTGCTACACCTATTTTGGTGCGTATGGGTCCCTTGTATAAACTTAATTCTGAAGTCTTGAGGATATTTCGCTGGCCGTAGCTAATCGGTTAATTTCATTCTTAAAAATTAAAGTTGTTTGTTTTGATCAGATCTTTTCTGATCGATATTTCACATCGTACGCTCTTTCGTTGCAACAAAAGGTACTTAGATTGTTGTTACTTATTTCGAATTCGACTAGTCGCGGGTTTTTCAAAATTTGCCCCAAGGGCTTTTTCGAGCCAGTCCGTCCCTGGCGTCATGTTCTAAATATGTCACGAGAGGCCATCCACTAAGTACGTACACAAAAAATGACTGTTTTTAGACCCCCTTCTCCCTCGTATGGAGAAATATATATAATATTACATTATTACGTATGTGCTTCCAAATAATTGTTTCGTAGGAAGTTTGTTGTGTGAGCCGAAAGCGAATGTTGTAATACTACGAATGAAAACAAATATTTGAAAGTACTTATGTACAATATTTTATGTGTTCATGCTCGGTAAATGCGTTTTTTCGCGATTTCGTCATGTTTTCTCACAACTTTTCACGTGAGAAGGAAAATATGTGAGATAAACTTCTCGCTTGTCGAAAATTCGATCCAAGACATGTCTCAATTAGAACAAGGTGTCAATAACAATGTGATAAATGTTCTAAAGTGCGAAGTTTTAAGAGTTTTAATAAGATCCGGTTTAATGTTTCGTAGGTGTCACTGGTATAACTTCCTATTACTTCCACAAAAAATCTGCCTATCAACTTGGAGAGTAAGTGTGGTTAGCTCGTATTTAATGTTCAACTTTGTCTATTAAATATTGAAGTTTATGATGTAGAGATCGGAAGATAAATAACATTGCCGATTGTCTGCTGATAGAAAGTGGACAAAAATGTTTTTCAATGAGATGGAAATTTTTATGCGAAAAAGATCACATAAATCCGATAGAAACTGCTAATGTTGTTCGGTAGAATGCGTATTCTCAAACCTACACAGTAAAATTCTAAATTTATATTTACCAAACAAATGAAGGAGAACAATTATTTATAATGTATCATTGAAATTGCATTCGAGTTTGCACATTATAACTATACACAGTTTGATGAAAAACGACCACAACGCAAATATGTATGTAAAAAAATAATAAGATGAACTACTAAAAGCAAGTGAATTAAAAGAAGCGACAATTGAATTCAACAACAGCTGCAGTTGGAGGCTTTGCGGTATCGGTAGGAAAATGGAAGATGTCGAGTAAGTTTCATGTATTTTACATACGAAACATTGAAGAATGTGCGTAGTCTTCTGGTAATTAAAATAAAAGAGATGAATGTCTCGCAAGACGAGATTTTATAATGAAAATTGGAATCTTTTCGTTTATTTGCATTCATTTTAAGTTTAAATTAGCGATGTTGTAAGAACGACATTTATAATGAATGATAGTGATGACTAAGTATTCTTTCTAAAAATAATCTATTGACTGGATGAAAACCTCCGACTTTTTTGTTTTTCTTGAATAGCAATCACGAATCACACAGATAAGTTTGAAATTACATTAAACTTCTTTAAAAATTTTCAAACCTTAAGATCAGTGTTGTATTAATGTCGCTAGCCGTTAATCAAGCGATATTATTCTTTTGGTGACATCGTCAAGCTGTCAGCGAAATCAGTCCAGAGTGACCGAGAAAACTTGGAAACCTCATTATTGCCCATTAGCCCATCTTGCTCTTAATTTTTTTATTCCGAGCTCCTCACATGCGACATTTAAGCATTCAACATCGCAAATCAGTGGAATGTATGTAGAGATTACATACTCTCACTTACTTACTAAATATTTTATTTATTTTGTGAAACAATAAGGCTCAGCATGATGGTTATGCTTAGTGGGACATTACGATATTGCCTGTAAATTTGTTTTTCTGACGAACTGATACCGAAGCAAAGACTATAGAGTAACCAACGACCGACATTGACCGCGTAATAAATAGAAACTTGGTTCTTCTGCGCAGATTTCTAACATAGCAAACACCTGCGCAAGCGCAAAAGAACAAAGTTCTTATTTATATTGCGGACAATGCAACACAACAATTTATAAGCAGCAACATGATGATAAAATCATATAAAGTCAATAGTTCGTTAATTACGCTGTTGATTTTATGTAAAATTTTATTTAATCAGCCCTCAAATCAAGAAAATTGATCATCAATCAACGTCGCATCAATGCCACCGTTTTGTTTGTTCATGCGATAATCATCGGAAAATACCAGTCGCCTAGCTTGAGATCGCTGATTACGCTAAATCCTGGAACACGTATAGTGCGGCACCCCAACTTTATCAGAATTTGAACGTATGACAATTCGCCTCTCACAGTGACATGCATTTTATTCAATATCGCCGCAAAAAACATTGAGCCGACATTCCCTCACAAACAATTTCGTTCAGCACTACGTCAGCTTCCCGACAACTTTTTTGACCACTGGGTAACGCTTTGAATCGACGCAGAGTAAATTTATTTGTTTATTCATTATCTTCCTTTATTTATCAAAACTCAATACTTTTCTGTTTTTCTTATTATTGATTGACGAACTTTTTAGTGATAACTTGTCTTTTAACTGTCATATTTACTGTGCTGTGAGCTATTTTTAGAAATATTACTTGTTACTTTAATTTTACTTATATTTGTTTAACTTAATGTATTTATTGTTTGCAGTTTAGTAGCATAAGAACAGTCGACTGTACTAGTTAGACGCTGAATAAACGTATTATTATTATCAATCAGTGATTTTGTATAAAAAAATGATATGACAGTAGGACTGCTAACATAGTTGACATGTTTTAAGTATAGTATTGTAACATGCGATCAAACACAATCATGGCATTGCTAAGTTCGAAGCAGCAGTTAAGATCATGAAATGATTGAGTCCTTAAAGATCTTGAAAGTAAAAATTGTCAGGAGATTGGTTTCCAGCGGCCATGTTATTTGGAAACGGTAACATTGAAAAATATGCTGCATTTTTACATGTTCGAATGCTTTAGATGTGGCATGTACTTTATACCACAGCAAATAGAGGTTCAGAAGTTCAATAATTGATCAAACTAGCGTTACTTCATGCTCAGGTGATCTAATTTGAATTGCTTAGAACTTGCGTTTAAATTACAAAAAATTGTTTTTTAAACATTATAGTAAATAATTGATTGAAAAATTGGTTTTATTCGTACACCATAAAAGTGGTATGTTTGAAATCAATATAAGTCAATGATTAATAAAAAATAGCATCAACTTTGCATTATATATAGTTTGAGCAACACTGCACCTGTTACTTTTATTCTACCTGTTCGAATTGCATTTTTTTACTATACACAATTTTGCAACGTTACATTATGGTTATGAGAGCTTTGAACATATCAAGAGACACACCAACACTTTTTCTAACTACGTAGTGTGTATAGTTTGTGGGTAGACGAATCATATGAATACAATGTACATGTACGTAAAACATGTTTATCTCATTGGTGATCGGTGCACCATATTGTGCTTACACTGTACCTCTGGAGTGTACTAAGAGGGAAAAATTCAAGCACCATAAATTCTCATAACAAATAAACATAACATCACTCATCGTTATATAACTCTAGTCGAGTCTCCCGCCCCTAAGGGCTATGTGGGCATAAGTATTCTCGGTCGATATGAAGCGTTTAATCTTTGTACGCAATGTTTATTTTCATATTTATTAATTCAATTCCCATGTAAAGGCTAGGTGCCTTAAGTTTCACATGGTCAGCTAATGGGTAAGCTCATACATTGATATTAACTAAAATTAATTAGGTTTCTATAGCT
>WJQU01000806.1:0-17735 GCA_029228625.1 Pseudolycoriella hygida | reverse complement strand
TCTTATCCCTCTGAGTTCTAGAAGTGGCTGAATCTCAGGATTGGGACATTTTTCGGGAAAACCCTGAAACACGTGTTCGATAACATTTAATTCTCTACAACTTTGTCTTTGGAAGCAACTTTCTATCTGTCATAGTTCTTGATATATGAATCATCCCTTCCAATTCTAGAAGTGGCTAAATCTCGGGATTTGGACGTTTCTGGGGAAAACCCTGAAACGCGTGCTCGCTAAAATTTATTTCTCCACAACTTTGCCATTGGAAGCAACTTTCCATCTGTCATAGTTCTTGAGATATGACTCATCCCTACCAATTCTAGAAATGGTTAAATCTCGGGATTGGGAGGTTTCTGGGGAAACCCCTGAAACACGTGTTTACTAAAATTTAATTCTCTACAACTATCTGTCAAAGTTCTTGATACATGAATCATCCCTACCATTTCTAGAAGTGGCTAAATCTCGGGATTGGGACGTTTCTGGGGAAAACCCTGAAACTCGTGTTCGCTAAAATTTAATTCTCCACAACTTTGCCATTGGAAGCAAATTTCCATCTGTCATAGTTCTTCGCTAAAATTTGATTCTTTACAACTTTGCCTTCGAAAGCAACTTTCTATCTGTCATAGTTCTTGCTATATGAATCATCCCTTCCAATTCTAGAAGTGGCTGAATCTCGGGATTGGGACGTTTCTGGGGAAAACCCTGAAACACTTGTTCGCTAAAATTTAGTTCTCTATACAGATTTGTCCCAGAAAGTAGCTTTCTAACTGCCCTAATTCTAGAGATATCTGAGAAAAAGTCTCACCTACCCCCAAAAAACCATGTTTTTGGACACGTTTTCGACCATATTTCCGAAACTACCCGATCGAGTGCAGCCGTTTCGAAAAGAAAGTGGAGACGGACAATTTTTTAAATATTGGATGTGTGGGAGCCCTGAATTTGTAGTAAACGTATAGGACCTTCGTACTTCGTGCGGGTCCAAAAATGGTTGCCGACGGGATTTGAACCGGCGACGCTAGGGAACTTTGTTTCATATTTCAGTGAAGGACAACTTCCAGGACTACTATGAAATTGTGACTGGCAACAGAAAAATGTTCTCATTTTGTCCTTTTTGAATAACCAACAATTGTAAAGAAAAAAAATGGTCGCCGACGGGATTTGAACCGGCGTCGCTAGGGAACTTTGTTTCATATTTCAGTGAAGGACAACTTCCAGGACTACTATGAAATTGTGATTGACAACGGAAAAATGTCCTCATTTTGTCCTTTTCGAATAATCAACAATTGTAAAGAAAAAAAATGGTCGCCGACGGGATTTGAACCGGCGACGCTTGGGAACTTTGTTTCATATTTCAGTGAAGGACAACCTCCAGGACTACTATAGAATTATGACTCGCAGTGAATCATAGTTCCAGAGTAGTCATGGAAGTTGTCCTTTTCAGAAATGTGTAACAAAACCCCCTAGCGTCGCCGGCTTAAATCCTGTCATCGACCATTTTTTTCTTACAATTGGTGACTATTCGAAAAGAACATATTGAGGACATATTTTTGCATATTCAGTTTTCCAATGTATTTGTTTTATTCTGAGAGCTTTCGGAGGATTTGTTTTAGCACACTCTATTTTCTTAATGCCAAGGACAATATACGTTTTTCTGATTGCTCATACGCAAAGGACAAATTTATTATATAAGAAAGTAATCAATTTTAACATTATTAAAGTCTTACAGAAACCTAGTTTTTAATACCAAAAATATTTTTAAAATATTTCGGGCGACTTTATCAGAAATAGATCAAAATTTAGCGTTAATTTAGAAATGAGGCATAGATTCATCGCTTTTATAGCAGACATGTTTCTATCCATTCTATATTTTAACAATCAACGACAAAAAGTTTAGCTGATTGGGACGTTTACGCCTCTTTAGTACACGTTTGTCGCAAGACCATGTGTATATCAGCGTGGTCACACCTTCCTCCGATTTCAGAAATTTTGTAACTGGAAGAAAATCGTTTTAACTTAGATGCTCAATGCGTCACCCTTTTCTGATTTCACAACTTTTGTAAGCAGAAATGAAGAATTGCGTCACACCTCCTTTGTAAGAGGTTTTTTGGCGGATGACTCATATCTTCAGAAGTATGACAGCTAGAAAGTTGCTTCCAAGGGCAAAGTTGTAGAGAATAAAATTTTAGAAAACGCGTGTCTCAGGGTTTTGGGAAAAACTAATTCAATTTTACAATGTGACCACCTCCAGAATGGGGAGGGATGACTTATATCTCCGGAGCTATGGCAATTAGACAGTTGATTCCAAAGGCAAACTTGTAGAGAATCCAATTTGAGATAACACATGTTTCAGGGTTTTGGGAAAAACTGGCTTAATCTTGGGATGTGACCACTTCTTGAATTGAAAGGGATACTCATATCTCTAGAACGGCAGTTCGATAGTTGCTTTCAAAGACAAAATTGTAGAGAATACAATTTTAGAGAACACGTGTTTCAGGGGTTAAGAGAAAAATGCCGTAATCCTGGGATATGACCACTTTTAGAGTTGAGAAGGATGACTCATATTTTCAAAGCTATGGCAGTTAGAAAGTTGCTTGTTGCTTCCAAAGGCAAGGCAAAGTTGGTGAGAACTATATTTTAGAGAATGTCGTAAGACGTACTTCCGTAGGACCTTTTAAATTCTTATAACTTCAATTAGAGCAGAAAACATTGAATTGCTTGCTCATTTTTGTTTAGATACGTTCGAGTCTTTTTGCCATATCTATAATGATACGTACGGGTCTTTGCTAATGTTTTACAAATAAGAAAGATACAGCACAAAGTACGGGAAACTGGAGGAAATTGGAGTCATAGATTATTTCAAAGATTACAGTTTAGACATTTCAAATACTCCCATCACAAAGGAGGTTCTAGCGAGGACTCTTTAGAATATAAATAGCCACATATATATGGTAGCTAGTCATAGTCATTTATTTAAGAAATTATTCTTTAACTTCGCCTCTAGTCGTAAATGCTTTGTGATATACAGCCGATCGTAAATGCATAAATTTATAACTTTCATCATACCGCAATTTTAAACAAAAGAATTTTAATGCTGTGTTGTCCAGCAGCTATCACCAAGAAAGCAACAGACTTTCTTTCGATTTTTTTTTGTAAATAACAATATTGTCTCTCTCATTTAATTCTAAAAAACGCCATTGAAACCGAGAAATTACTTATAATGAGCACCGATATTGAAGCCATAAGCACTAGCAATAAATTGATCAACAGTTGAGATTGCCCCACTCATGCCGATAATTTTTTTTAAGTTTATGACTGTAAAAGTACAGTTTAAGTTTAACGATTATCGAAAGTTGGCGAGCGTAATAGATGTATAGGACATGCACACATGACTTGAACCAACAAACTTGAGGTTCAACTAAATTCTCTTTTGACACACATATCACAGCGTACCGGATGCTCTTTTTTCATGTAATTTAACCACAAAACATGTGAACCAAAAAAAAAAGTTTTTCATCCATATTACAGTTTCCCACATGGCCAAAGTTGTCCGAAATGAACAAAAAGTACGAAATATGACGATAGTTTATGGCAGATATTATTCTATAATTTAGCAGTAAATTCTCTCACAGGTTTGTAGAAAAATGAAATTTACGATTTTGTATTTTCATGAGGGTTCTGCAAAATGTGTATGTAAAGAAGAGATAGGGCAGAATGTTTTCCGCTGCTGAACAATAAATAATTGTTGTTTATATGTGTTTCTGTGCTGATGGAAAACTTGTAGCCATATAACATTTTTGTGATAGAGGAACAACTGCTAAATTCACTATTCGCTTTCAGTTGTGAATTGTGTATTCTAAACTAAAGAGGACGTATTTAAAAGTTAATTCTCGCATATAAAAGTTTTCGGCGTAGAGGATCTTTCGTTCAATGCTATCGAATGCACTCGGTAACCAAATTTTGTTCTGTCAAAGATTTCAAAAAAAATGTCCGGACAGCTCGATACAATAAGACTACGACCACGTAGAAAAGTGCTTACAGATAGCAATGCGAAAGTAACAGATGCTAAATTGTTCTAATAGGACAACACCAAATTTCATTCATAACTATCGATTTATGAATGAAATTCGAAGTTGCCTACAGCTATACACAATAAGAATGACCCACTATTTGGAATATCATCGTTTTCTCTATTCCTATGATTCTCCGACTTCTCTCATTTCGCCATTTGATAAAACATACATACTGAGAGAAGTCATGGGACAAGCAGCCACAGGTTGTTTTGCGGCAATGCTCTCGATGAAAATGATCAAATTTGGCTGCGTTGCTTGTCCATTGCTTTTGAAATGTTTCCAACTGCGGCAGGTTTGATGGAATTTGTCGAAAATGCATTGACAGAACGTGAGAATGCGAAAGAACCGCCCCAACAGCTGATCGATACAGCCTCCAAATACCGTGAATTCTTAAGACTATGGGTACCTGTCATATCGCCTTCACATATTCAGTTGTTGCTACGAGAAACATCCAGAGTATACCATTACATCTTGAGACAAAATGCGGTGTCTGAAATCTTTTCAACGGAACGGGAGCGACGGTTTTTAATGCATTTGTTGATGCATCACAGAGTTGTTTTTCTTTCCAATTCGTATGGAGAAGATGGGTTAGGACGCATCTACATTAAAACGTCTTACTTCAATCACTCTTGTGTACCCAATGTATTGCTCACCAGAATTGGCCGTGTGCAAACCGCTTTCACATTGAGGCCAATCAACGAGGGAGATGAACTATTTGTTGCATATAGTTCAGACGATTTTGAGGAACAATCTGCCCTTCAACAATTTCTTCAAACGTACTACGGATTTCAATGCAATTGTGAAAAATGTACATCTCATCCTTCTGATTATGCGAGAGAGTACGTTGGGTCTAACGATCAGGATTACCAATATGTGACGAATCACTGCAGACAAAACTTTAGGAATCCAGAGGAAGCGATGATGCTTCGTACTAAATGTATCAACGTTTTGACAAAGTATAGCGCTCGACCGTGGAATAGAGAAATGCAATTAGTTGCAAAAACGTTTGGGTATGCTACATTGTATCTTCAAGCTTGTTAATTTTTTTCCTGTCAATGTCTTAATTGACACGATTCGAAACATTCGAAATTTATTATCAGAATACATGTGGCTAACAGACGTGGCTGCCAGAAATAAAAATGAGCGAAACAAAAAAAAAAAAAAGTCAGAGAAGTCATAGAAGTAGAGAAAACGGTGATATTCCAAATAGTGGGTCATTCTTATTGTAATTCGAAAAATTTCGCATCTGTCACTTTCGCATTGATATGTAAATTTACAGTAACAAACGATTACCAGATTGTAAAAATTGTTTCCAGCATAACAACCTTCAATAAAAGAGGTGCATTTTAAATTGCACACGTCTACACAGCGTAATTTCTTTCCGTTAATTGTCTTCATTTATAATTAATTGATGGAGGAAAAAAATTGATGGTTTTGGTTACAAGTCACATAAGGTAAGAGATCGATGCATTTAAATGCTACGAAGGTTCTTCTGTTCGAAGTTTGAAACAGTTTATCAACAATCGCCGGAGTGAAAGGACTCAAAAATGAATCGGATCAGCATACACAAATATGTGGACCAAATAATGGCGATTTTTTATCGGTTGAAATTTTGGAGTCGAGATGACAGGGAAAGCATATGGGAACGAGCAATTAAATTGTTTTACATACTTTCATACTTTCTTTTTAATGTGGCTTTGATGGCAGGAGCGCACAAGTGTAATAGCACAGACGAGCTAATATTTTCAATTGAGGTCATATTCATGAATATTGTTCTAACAGTCAAGCTAATGTTTTTAGTTTGGAAAAAGAAGGAATCGCTCGAGTTGTTGAATCAACTTTGCGTGTATTCGATCGACGGTCAGAAAACTTTCAACTTCGTCAACAACAAGTCAGAAATGTTCGTGAAACTTGTTAAAATTTTCTTCGCTTTGACCCATTCGGCAATGATTGGCTCTTTAATAATCTTTCCATTTGTCGGAAGTGAGAGAAATCTATTTTTTAAAATTGGATTTCCGTTGGGCTACGAAAACAACGAGTTTGCGTTTTGGGTTGCTTTCGTTTTTATTGCTGCTGAATTTGTTATTACTGGACTGACGATTGTCTCCTACGCCCTGATTTGGTATTCGATGTTGCACTGCGGACTGCGATACACAGCCCTAGGAGAGAAATTGAAAAACTTGGGTGTAGCAGAGTTGGTCGTAAGAATGAGTGAGAAAATAAAAATACGAAACAGCGAAAGGGAAGTCTTGTTTCGCCGAGACCTACACGAATCAATTAAGGAATTTCAAATCTTGACAAAGTAAAATTCGTGGAATTTCACGATTTCGATTTCTATTTAATTTTTGTGTAGATTAACAGGCCTTTTGAATGCGTTGCTGTCCAAAGTCAATTTGGTTCAATTAGCAACTAGTGCTTTGTGCATTTGTTGCTCAACTTACAGCCTTGCTTTCGTAAGTCGATTTATAGATTTGATTCCCGTCTCTCTGAATTGCAATTTACATTTTCCATACTTACAGAACAGAGGAGAAAATTTTGTTGAAATTATCATTAATTTGATGGTATTTTTCCATAATTTGTTCCACATTTACATTATCATGTACCTTGGTAACGAGATAAAATTAGGGAGCGGGAGACTTTCCTACTATTTATTTAAGTCTCAGTGGATGGACCGACCACAGGCGACTAAGAAAGAAATCATAATTTTCGGAGAAATGCTGATGAAGCCACATAAGTTAGAAATCTTAGGAATGTATCCACTAACTTTGGATACGTTCACCAGGGTAGGACTGACTGAAAATCCGTTTCAGCTGTTGAATTCCTAATTTCGCCAGTTTTGTTACAGATCTTGAAGTCAGCTTACAGCATGTTCAATCTTTTACAGAATTTGAAATAAGCCAGGAAAACAAAATCACGTTTGAGCTGCCGTCATAAGGAAAAAAACTTAGAGAAAATCAGCGGATATTTTCAACGAAATTCGCCGAAAAACATAAAAATCAGCGACAAAATTAAACAAAAGATTCTCAGCGGTTGTTTTGTTTAATTTTTTCGCTAATTTAATTTGTTTTTCAGCGAAATTCGTTGAAAATTCCCGCTGATTTTCCCTAAGTTATCTTTCCTTATGACGATGACGGCAGCAGTGTCTAGTGTAACATAAGTTGATATTATCTTGTACAAACGAGGTTCTAGATTAGATATGTACTTATGTTGCACATAAAATTAGTTGTAGTTTTTGCGTTGAATTGAATTCATTTTGTTGCACTTAATAATAATTTATTTGTTGCAATGAGAATAAAAAAACTAATGAAATCAGGATAGTGACAACTAACTAACAACGAAAACTGAGACCTATGATCACCCACGGATGCGTCGTTTGGTCGCCTAGGCTCAAAGTAGAGACCGCGAGCGAAATTCAAAGACTGGTTTGCATCTGCATAACCGGAGCTATGAAAACAACAGCAACGATAGCCATAGAAGCGCTGCTGTATATTGCACCCATCCAAACGATCATCAAGGCGAGAGCATTCACAACTGCGGACAGACTCTTACTTTATAATCTTTGGATGAGGAACTGTAACACGGATCATGGAAAAATCAGGGGGGGGGGCAATAGCCAATCCTATTTTTAATATGCCCAGGGACCGGATAAAACCGGTAAGTACCTTTGTGAAGCACTACGATGCTGTCATACCGGATAGACTTGAATGGCTGAGAGGTTGGCCAGACAGTCTGTCCACGGATGGACTCATGTGTTTCACAGATGGATCAAAAAACTCTAATGGAGTGGGGCTGGGGTATTAACCGTGGAACCTATGACAGAAGAGAGCTTCCACTTAGGAAATTTCGCCAGTATACTTCAGGCAGAAACGTTCGCAGCGATGGAAGGATTGCGAAGTGCATTGAGACCGGAAACGGTAGACGAAAGAGTCACAATCCTTTCCTACAACGAAGAAGTGATCAGAGCGATAATGTCGCCTGTAACCACATCCAAATTAATGAAGGAGTTCAAAAGCACACTGAGCCAGCTGGGCCGGAGTAATCGGGTGACGGTTGCTTGCGTACCGGGGCACTCTGGAATAGATGGAAGTGAGAGAGCGGATCAACTGGCAAAGCTGGGTGCTACATCTGCTCAATGTAGACCCGAACCGAACCGTTCATTCCTATACCCATGTCAGAATGTGACAAGGGTGTAAAGGAATGGCTGCGTTCAGAGAGAATAAAACGTTGGCGTGAATATGGTGGGGCAAAGCACACAAAGCAGTTCCTACCAACGCCCGACTGCAAGTGGACAAATGTACTTCTGAACATGGACCGGAGTCGCATAAGAAGAGTAGTGGGAGCGATTACCGGGCACTGTGGGCTAAGCAGTCATTTGTCAAAGATGGGAATCGTTAGCGATCCCGAATGTACCTGTGGTCTCAGGAACGAAACCGGATATCACGTAATTTGTGAGTGTCCAAAGTTTTCTCAACTGAGACTCAGGACTCTGGGTGGTCATGTGATCAGGCCTCTGGATGTACTAAAGCTAGGGCCAATTGTCCTCGACAAGTTCCTCGCTGGTACTAGTAGGTTCGAAGGATTTACGTGATGAACGGGAAAGGAACAAAGGATCAGTAGATCTGTGTTTCATGGCCCAGCCTGATAAATTAAAAAAAAACGACGAAAACTCAGAAAAAATATTGGAAGTGTTAAAGATCTCAGGCGGCGACTTGTCTTTCTCCCATAAAAATAGTGAGGGCACCAAAATTACCTAGTTCTTATGATTAAGGTACCCTTCCCAGTACATTCCGAACCATTGCTATTGCTCTCAAGTGTGTTGCATGGAACGAAAATAGTTGCGTTATTTTCATGATTTTGCATTCACTAGGGTTAAAAGTGGGCCCAAGGCAAAGTTTTATAGTGAAAAGCATGACAATTTCATCACTCACGATAAAGATGAAAAATCACTTTTTAGAGTAATTGTTGCGCTCGACTTCGTCTCTGATTAACAGAGTTCACACTTAAGTTGGCCTTTTCCACTTTTCATCGCAAGTTATGTAAATAACTATTGATTTACCAAGTCGTTACGTGGAGGCATAAATGTCAGCGTGTCCATTCCCTAAAATGGAACTCTTAAAATAAAAAACGGAAATCCGACACTGTTGTGTTACGAAAAATTCATCGGAAAATCACTATAACTGCTTCCACCATTTGACCTTCAATGAACAGAGTTGTTAGGAGTTGCGTATTGTGGGCTGTTTCTTTGATATATTTTTAAAGAAATCAGTCTATTCGAAAAATAATGTCAACAAGTTGTAATTACTTGTAATTGTTAATTGTCGTAGATTTTTATTAATTATTAATTTTTATGGAGGAAAGTAAGTGTTTCGTTCAAGTGACATGTCACTCAAGGATCGATACATTTTAATGCAAGTCGAAGGTTTAAGCAGTTTATCAACAATCGCCGGAGTGAAGGGACTCAAAAATGTATCGGATCAACATGCACAAATTTGTGGACCAAATAATAGAGATTTCTTATCGATTGAAATTTTGGAGTCGAGGTGACAAGGAAAGCGTATGGGATCGTACAATTAAAATGTTTTATATACTTTTCCACTTACAATTCGCTGTGGCTTTGGTGACAGGGGCGCAAAAAAGTGATAGCATTGACCAGAAAATATTTTTAAATGAGATTTTGTTCATGGATATTGTTCTAACAGTCAAGCTAATGTTTTTAGTTTGGAGAAAGCAGGAATCGCTCGAGCTGTTGAATCGAATATGCGTGTATTCGATCTACGGTCAGGAAACTTTTAACTTCGTCAAAAACAAGTCAGAACTGTTCATGAAACTTCTCAAATTTTTTTTCTTTTTGGACTGTGTAGGAATTATTAATTCCACAGTGATCTGGCCATTTGTCGGTGGTGAGAAAAAACTGTTTTTTGAAATTGGATTTCCGTTGGACTACGAAAATAACAACTTTGCATTTTGGGTTGCTTCCGTTTTTATTGCTGCTGAAGTCGCTATTACTGGACTGACGATTGTAATCTACACCCTGATTTGGTATTCAATGTTCCACTGCGGGTTGCGGTACACAGCCCTAGGAGAGAAACTGAAAAACTTGGGTGCAGCAAGGCTGGTCACAATAATGAATGAGGAGACAAAAAGAAAAATAAGAGACAGCGAAGACCTACGCCAAGACTTACATGAGTCAATCAAGGAATTTCAAATCTTGACAAAGTAAAATTCGTTAAATTTCACGATTTCAATCTCTATTTATTTTTAGTGTAGATTGACCGGCAGTTTGTGTTTGTTGCTGTCCAAAGTCAATTTAATTCAATTAGCAACCAGTTCTTTGTGCATTTGCTGCTCAACTTACAGCCTTGCTTTCGTGAGTCGATTCGTAGATTCTAAATTACAATTTACATTTTCCATATTTACAGAACAGAGGAGACAATTTTGTTGAAATAATCATCAATTTGATAATATTTTTATACAATTTGTTCGATATTTTCATTATCATGTACCTTGGTAACGAGATAAAATTAGGCAGGGGGAGACTTTCCTACAATTTATTTGAGTCCAAGTGGGTGGACCAATCACAGGCGACTAAGAAAGAAATTATAATTTTCGGGGAAATGCTGATGAAACCGTACAAGCTGGTGATCTTTGGATACTTTCCACTAACTTTGGACACATTCACCAGGGTAGGACTGACAGAAAATGACAGCTGTGGAATTCTTAATTTTGCAGTCGTGTTTTGTTACAGATCTTGAAACTCGCTTACAGCATGTTCAATCTTCTACAGAATTTTAAGTAAACCATCAATTGTAATCGCAACCCTGGGGCAATAAAACTTCATATTTTCGTGTTGAAACGAAGTTCTAGAGAAGATTATGTATTTTTGTTGCATATAAAATAGTCAATAGCCTTTGTGTTGAACCGAATTTAGAATATTTGCCTATACAGAACTCATAGTAGTATTTCACTTATCAGCTGTTGAAATTGGAATAAACAAAAAAATGAAAAATGTACCAACGCCTTTTTTTATCCACCAGAAATCAGGACTATTCAGACCCTTCCACACTTAGTACCAGTTGTTCTATTGAAAGCTAACAAACGACGAAAACTCAGAAAAAATATTTGCAAGTGTGTCTGTCGCTTGAGTCAGGAGTTAAAATGTCCTAACAATCTCAGGCGACGAGTTCTGTTTTCCATCGAGTGTAATAGTAAGGTCAGCGAAATTTACTATTTCTTCTAATTCAGGTTCGCTGAAGGTACCAAAAATGCTGGGGATGGGATGGTGTAGTGGTAACGTACTCGCCAACTCGCCTTCCACGCAGAAAACATGGGTTCGATTCCCGGGATGTATAGAATTTTTCTGTAATTAACTGATCATATTGAACGTACGTAGGCTTACCCAAGCTTTAGAATTCGGGTAGTCTTCGGTATTCGATGCCCGAAAACGCAAAAATTACAAAAAAAAATATATGGTCGAAAGAGCAACCATGGTAACGGAGCTAGCTATAGGTTCATCCCGATAGATGGCACTAACCAAAATAACGACAAAACAAAGGCGCGAACGATGGCAACCTATGAACGTCACACAGTTGGGTTCGCGTGGTCTCTTTGGACAGAATGCTATCAAATCGGAGGCCGAACTTGATGGACTATCAACCTCCCAGCAAATTGCACAGCTTTACAAATGAACAGCCAAAATGAAATATATGTGAAAAGAAATTGAAATATTGTGATAATAAAATTTAATAGAAGCCGGACCTGTTACTGACCTCTCGGTCTTCAATATGAATTGTAATCATTAGAATATAAGAACATTGTAAAAAACAGTTGTACTCCATACGCTAAATAAATAATAACCAAAAATGCTCAGTAACATCGATGGTGCTAACCATTACCTTTGCTCTCAGGTGTGCAGTGCTGCCACAAGATTAATGGCGCCATTGGCATTCAAAATTTAGCGCCCCCTTCCTAACCATATGCACATTTTTTTGATCATTTTGACGTATTTTTATTTTGACTATAATAGGCCATGATGACGAGGAAGTTTTCATTGTTCTACTTTGAGGATTCTTTTGTTCTACAATGAAGAAAGTGTCGAGCTGTTTTGTTCAGTATTTCCCCTTCATAAAGGTCTCCAAGACTTTCCATTGCAGCCAACATATTTCTATGGAATCAAAAGCAAAAACTTGCCTCCGAGTTGAACTTATGATACTTGGATAACGATACATTGGATGGTTCCATCCATTATTGAAGCGGCTGAACCAATTTGAAATACCGACTCAAAGACTAAAGTAAGAATGTTAGCAGTCACGCAAAAGAATCAAGTAAATGGCTACAAGCGCTTCCATCGCCTCATTTGGGTAAGTTACAGGGCATATTATGGTGAATAAATTCTGCAAAAATTCACTAAATTCGCCAAAATTGAAAGAAATTCGCAAAAAATTCACAAAATACACGCGTAAATTTGGTAAATTTCTGCGAACTTTGTGAATTTTTACGAATTTTTGTGAAATAAATTGCCATAATAGGCCCTCGTACGTTAATGGATTTGGACACTTTGAAAATTGCATCGGGTATACTCGTACGTCTTGGGGCGGAGATATGCAAACGATATACATGCATGCATATATGTGGATACCCTGTCGATAATTTTGGAACAAATGGACTTTAATGTATAAAAACGAAAGAAACGTTTTTGCGTCGTTTTTGCCACATGCGTCGAAGCCATTGGTCAAAGCTACATACACACGACATCGAAAAATGCCGGTGCAGCACTGATTATGCATGCACGAAAAAGGAGAATTTATATGATGAAATCATAACAAGTCACAATTTTTTACTTTTCGCTGTAGAAACTTTTGGAACTTTCATTCAAACCTGCCAAATCATTTTTCAAAACGATTGGACCTATTCTAAATTATAACTTGCTAACACGCTTAGAACGGTAATAGCTTCCATATAGGAAAATTGGCTAGCAAGCGGAGCCGTTTGCTGCAGTTACGAAGTGAACAACGAGTAATATGCTTGGATGTCCATGGGACTGAGTAATCAGATCAAAGTGACTTGAGTCCCAGGACACAGCGGGATTTTCAGTAATGAGAGGGCAACCACGACTGTTGGCCTAGAGCCATTCATCCCAACACCACACTCCTGTGTGTTAGAGAAATAAGGGACTGAATACGAACGGAGTCCTTGAAAAGTTGGACCGAATACGATAGAGGAGTGCATACGAAGCACTTCTTTCCGGTGCCTGACGGAAGATCGCTAGCGATTCGAATTGGAGGAAGAAACGGACGTACACCTAATTTATGAATGCCCTTAGTACTATACTCTGAGAAGCAGAACACTGTATAGTTATGTGGCTTCATCAGGGATCGCAAAACTAGGACTTTATAAATAACTATTCATTGACCAAGTCATTATCTGGACACTTTAATGTCAGTGTATCATTTTCTAAAACTATGAAAATCTTTTAAAAAAACGGGAGTCCGACACTGTTATGATTTTCAAGAACTTAACGACGAAAAATTCATCGAAAATGCACTATAACTTCCGTCATTTCACCTTCAATAAATAGAGTTGTTGGGAGTTGCGTATTGTGGGTTGTTTCCTTGATATATTTTAAAGAAATCAGTCTATTTAAAAAATAATGTCTACAATGTGTAATTACTTGTTGTTAATTGTCTTAGATTTTTAGACCCGTACGAAGAACGCAGTCTATTGCGTTTACCGCGACGTTTGTAACCAGTCGAATTTCGACCCGGGAGTAGGGGGGGGGGGGCATCGATCATGGTCCTTAGATGACGAATCAACAATAAAAAAAATGTCCGTCCGTCCGTCAACACGATAACTCGAGAAAACTCAACCGATTTTCAAAAACTTTTTCCCTGAAAGGTAATCCAAAAATCTTTTATGGAATCGAATCTGGGCACTGTCAGTCCAAAGGCAGCCGAGCTAGGGTCGTTAGAGTGGTTTTTAGTCTTTTGTTTGAAAGATCAATTTACAAGTTATGTAAGAAACTTTCTTGAATTTGAGTCTTTGGGCTTAGCTAGGGCACTATAAACGATTCTTTGCTAGGGCCCTTCGTGTTTTTTGTACATAACTCGAGTAAATTTTTTCCGATTTTCAATTTTTTTTTGTGTGAAAGATCTAGGCATGGCCGACAATTTACAAAAGATACTTTTGCCTGACCTTAGGGCTCAAATGAGCCTCTTGTCGGCTCTAAGGTCGGCCCTAACCAAAAAAGCAAATTGAGGGAAACATTTTTGTCTATGGAAGTATGTGCCTGAGGCCTCTACTTAGGGCCCTAGGTCGGTCGTCAGGTCGGCCCAAGACAAAAAAATGGTTTTTTGCTATGTTGTGGAGAAGTATGGAAGTATTTGTACGAGGCCTCTCCTGAAGGCCCTAGGTCGGACTAAGGTCGGCCCTAGCCCAAAAAATGGTTTTTTGCTATGTTGTACAGAAAATTGAGATGAACATTTTCGTCTACTTGAGGATGAATTTTGTGCTTTCAGAAGGGTTTTTTACACCGTTGCTTCGGATGGGTTTTTCAATATTGCCCTATCGGTAATTTCCAATACAATTTAATGTGGACGTAAGGCAATATTTACTTAAATACGCTCGAGTCATTTCATAACATCAACTCTGTTTGCCGCATCTATTCTGATACGTACGGGTCCCTTCATATGTTTATTAATTAATTGATGGCGGAAAAAACATGCCACATAGGGATCAATACATTTAAATCAAGTCGAGGGTTGAAATAGTTTGTCAACGATCGCCAGAGTAGAGGCACTCAAAAATGTATCGGATCCATATACACAAATATATGAACAAAATAATTGCGATTTCCTATCGATTAGGATTTTGGAGTCGAAGTGATGAGGAAGGCGTATGGGAACGTGCAATTAAAATGTTTTTTATACTTTTCTACTTACAATTCACTATGGCATTAATCGCAGGAGCGAAAAAAAGTGATAGCATTGACCAGACAATATTTATAATTGAGATTATGTTCATGGCTATTGTTATAACAGTCAAGCTAATGTTTTTAGTTTGGAGAAAGGAGGAATCGCTCGAGTTGTTGAATCAAATTTGCGTGTATTCGATCGACGGTCAGGAAACTTTCAACTTCGTTAACAACAAGTCAGAAATGTTCATGAAACTTCTTCAATTTTTTTTCTTTTTGGACTATTTAGCAATTATTGGTTCTTCAATAATCTTTCCATTTGTCGGTAGTGAGAAAAAACTGTTTTTTGAAATTGGATTTCCGTTGGACTACGAAAACAACGAGTTTGCGTTTTGGGTTGCTTTCGTTTTTCTTGCTGCTGAAGTCGCTATTACTGGACTGACGATTGTAATCTACACCCTGATTTGGTATTCAATGTTCCACTGCGGGTTGCGATACACAGCCCTAGCAGAGAAATTGAAAAACGTGGGTACAGCAAAGCTGGTCGCAATAATGAATGCGGAGACAAAAAGAAAAATACGAGACAGCGAAAGGGAAGTCTTGTTTCGTCAAGACCTACACGAATCAATCAAGGAATTTCAAATCTTGACAAAGTAAACTTCGTGGAATTTCACGATTTCGATTTCTATTTAATTTCCGTGTAGATTAACAGGCCTCTTGGATGCGTTGCTGTCCAGAGTCAATTTGGTTCAATTAGCAACTAGTGCTTTGGGCATTTGTTGCTCAACTTACAGCCTTGCTTTCGTAAGTCGATTTATAGATTTGATTCCCGTCTCTCTGAATTGCAATTTACATTTTCCATATTTACAGAACAGAGGAGACAATTTTGTTGAAATAATCATCAATTTGATAATATTTTTATACAATTTGTTCGATATTTTCATTATCATGTACCTTGGTAACGAGATAAAATTAGGCAGGGGGAGACTTTCCTACAATTTGTTTGAGTCCCAGTGGATGGACCGATCCCAATCGACTAAGAAAGAAATTGTAATTTTCGGAGAAATGCTGATGAAACCGCTGGAGTTGGTGATCTTAGGAATGTATCCACTAACTTTGGATACGTTCACCAGGGTAGGACTGACAGAAAATCCGTTTTCGCTGTGAAAATCTTAATTTTGATGTGGTATTTTGTTACAGATCTTGAAATTCGCTTATAGCATGTTCAACCTTCTACAGAATTTCAACTAAATTATCAAAAGTAATGGCAATCCAGGGGTAACATAAGTTGATATTTTCGTGTAGAGTAGATTATGTATTGTTATGTACTGTTGCATATAAAATGAGTAATAGTTTCTGCGTTGGAATAAATTTTGGCGCGCAGAACTCATTGTGTTGCACTTAACAATTTAATTGGTGAAATGAGAATAAAAAAATTAGAAAACTACCAGAAAAATATGTGCGAGTATGTCTGTCGCCTTATAAACTTCCCAATCGATTGCGGGTACATCTCCATTGTGCAGGTACACTGTAGTTGTCGTTGTCACGAATTGCTTGGGAACAAAAGTCTTCGGAGAATATTGGAAGTGAGGAAGTGACAATTTTTACAAATGCACTGTTCATACAACACTTATACAACAGCGATACAACTAATACAACTTCTCTGACAATTACAGCATTTACTTATCATGGGCGCGCGGTAGCATTGCGCCCGTGACGCAAGTCCCCATACGATCAAAAAAATCAGAATTTTTTTTTCGTAGACTGCGGAACCATATATACATCTAAGTTTTGACTTTTTTCCCTTGCGCCGTTCCCCCCTGAGACCTAGTTTATCGGATTCTACGTAATTAAAATCGGCCCAGTGGATCCTGAGATATGACCTTTAGAAAATCGTCATTTTCCATACTAAATGCAAAGGCAAAGAAAGAAAGAAGGCAAAGAAAATTAATTATATCTCACGTTAGTTAGTTAGCTCGTTAGTTAGTTAGTTAGTTAGTTAGTAGTTCCAGAGACATTTGTATGAAAAACGACTTTGTTAGCGATTTTTCGAAAACTGGCGGTCAGATCTTCTTTAAATTTTGCAGGGACCTTAGGATGGGCATTCTACGCCATCTAAGATGTTGAAAAAATGGGGTCACCGGCCTCTTTTGCGCGCTAGGGCTCCTGGAAGCTCCCATACAAATCCCATATAAAATAACGTGTGTGGTGAGTGTCACGGTTGGGTAAGTGAGGTATTCAACTTCCATTAGAGTTTTTGATATTTTTCGGTTATTCTCGACATGAGTGAGGTCATCCAATGGAGCTTAATAGGTTTATGGGATTCTTGTGGATTTCTCTAGCACTTTTCAACTTCCATCAGGTTTTTTTGATATTTTTAATCGGTTTCAATTGCTTCCAAAACTACTGATATCACAACAAAAACCCTTTTAAAAGGGAAATGTGACGCAACCTCGTCCCTTCTTCCAAAACAACTGATATCAATTTGGGTGACGCTTAACGCTTCGAAACGCAAAAAAAAAATTTCAAAATATTTTCACATTTGAATAAAAAAATGCGTCACAAATGCCGGACCCACCACTGTTATAGTTTTTCTGTTCTTTCAGCTTTATACGCAAAAATTTGACATCCTGTACAAAAATACTGCATACATTCGTACATACAAGTCAAATTTTTGCGGTGTGAAAGCTGAAAGAACAGAAAAACTATAACACTGGTGGGTCCGGCATTTGTGACGCATTTTTTTAATCAAATGTGAAAATATT
>WJQU01000805.1:0-17966 GCA_029228625.1 Pseudolycoriella hygida | reverse complement strand
CTGCAGCTAGGTGCAGTGAGCTGCAGCTAGGTGCAGTGAGCTGCAGCTAGGTGCAGTGAGCTGCAGCTAGGTGCAGTGAGCTGCAGCTAGGTGCAGTGAGCCGTAGCTAGGTGCAGTGAGCTGAAGCTAGGTCCGAGGACAGTCGGACGGACAGAAGTTGACAACAGAAAGTAGCTATAGCTACTAAAAAATTAGGCTGGAAAGCTGTCTGAGAGGTTGAGAGGTTAAGAGATATTTACAGAGGAGAGACATACAACTACAACTTTGCACCTCACGACATGGCACACAGTGCAAAAATGTGAGTTGGGGGAAAGGAAGGGCAGGACATGCTAGCAGTGTGAGGCGCCACAAAAGCATATTCCTTAACGACATACTAATTTCGGTTTTTTCTACTCACACCGTGATCTTAACACTCGAATAAATAATTCGAATAACTCAAATTTCGAAGCAGAAATAGGTGCATCCGTGAATTGATGGATCACAACATGTGGATCACTGATACAGTGAAATCTCTGATCCGATTTTGTGTATCAGTTCAATTGATATCTGAATACATCGGGAGAACTTAAGTTGCATTTTTGTCCACATGCTGTTGTGGAGTGTCACATAAACTAAAAAAAAGGTATGTACATCGATACGACTACACAGAATTGTTTATCATATCAGCCGACTTATCAACGTACACGAAAATAGGTTGACATTGACAGTTTTAGACACGACACTTATTGTCTATCATGAAGTATGATCTCACTTTTGGAATAGCTGAAAGTTCTTGCTGTTGTGTTTGGGATAGCAATTAAGGTTCGTGCCTCTATAAATAAAAGAGTTCGTGTCCATTGTTGATTTCGATCGCGAAATGTCACAAAAAATATATTTAAAAACACTTAATTTCCCATATATAATGTTCACTGATCAACTCAGGCAGTTTCGTATTGATCGACTCGATCAAAAGTACACACACTTGCTGAAGGTGAAGAACCAACAAATCACATATTCTAATGCGAATCGAAAAAATGGCTAGTCGTAGAATACAACACAGCAGACAGTTTTTAATGAAAAACAATGCAAAACAAACACAAATGAGAAAGATGAAACACTTTGCCACTTACCCTTCACTTAATCTGACAGTTAAAAGCTTTCGTTAAATCAAATTAGTTTGCAGAACTAAATTCAAAGGTTTATTTATTTCAACTCGCTCCGAAATTCTTAGTTGAAAAAGATATTCATCATGGCTGTGGTGTAAAGTGTACGTATAAAAAACATATAATTTTTTTCCTATTATAAAGAGTGCGTGTCCCAGCCGAAAAATTTTTGTTTCATTTCCCGTTTAACATTTTCTTTGTTATGATCAAAAGAATTCGGAAAATTTCTCATATTTTCCAATTTTACACAAAAGGGTCGGGGTCGGTGTAAGACAAATCTGTTCCTTTTCAGCCACGTACGAACGCAGCTTACAAAGGACATTTTTCCCATGTTTATGTGATATTGGCGAGTCAAGTTCCTTTTCCGACTATCAGTTTTTATATAGAAACTTCAAATTTGACTTCACCAAAACACATTAAAAATGATTTATAATTTTTTCAAGGATCGTAGGTCACGAAAGGTCAACAAACTGAAGGCAGGAAAATCCGCAGGTGTAGGCGAAATTAGGACAGAATTTCTAAGCATAGAACAGCCAGGTAGGATTCAATGACTCTGTAGGATTTTTAATTTAGCCATGAAGCTCAGTCGTTCCTGCCGACTGGAGCTCCGGTGCTATAACTCCGATGTTTAAGAAGGGCAACCGTAAAGTTTGTAGCAACTACAGTGGGATTTCGCTTTTGAGCGTGGCAGGAAAGGTTTTTGAGAGTCTTCCTGTAGATCGGGTAAGGGTAATGGTGGAAGAGGTTCTTGACGAAGCTCAAAGTGGTTTCAGACTTCTGAGAGGTTGTCAGGATCAGATCTTTTGTCTCAGGCAAGCTGTAGAAAACCTCTTTCAGAGGAATTTTGATCTGTATTAATTTGTGCATCATCGACTTAGAAAAGGCATTTGAACGGGTACCGAGGCAAAGGCTGTTAGAGGTGCTTATCAAGTGAGTAATTAATGGAAGTTTATTGGGCGCTATTAAAAGCATTTCTCCAGGGAGCAGGGCTGCAATAGATGGTGAAATTAGTGAGGATGTTCGTCAGGGTTGTTGTCTCTCTCCTCTTCTGTTCATAATTTTCATGGACAAAATCATCAAGCAGTCCAATTTGCAGTAGAAAGTGGAAGTTGGAGAAAGTGTATGAAAATACTGGCCTGTGCGGATGATTTAACTCTTTTAGCAGATACCACTGATATGTAGAGAAGACTGAGTAGACGCATGTAAAGAGTACGGGATGAAGATAAGTGTAGGCAAAAGTAAGGCAAATCTTGGAAATCTCGGTAGCTTGGATTTTAAATGGAGCAGTTAGAACAAGTTTCTCCCCAAAGATGATATTGAATGCACAGGTCGCGGGTGTATAGGACGGGTGTACAGGGCGTACCCTCCTAACTTTTAAATCCGATTTGGAAGTTAGTGGACTTTCTCTGGGTGACAAAACCATCTCCTTGGCACAGGATAGCAGGGTATGGAGGAGGGTGGTCCATGATCATTGGGTGTAAAGACCTCACACCGAAAGGTATTAATGGTCTATGAAGTTTCACTATGATAATGATGATGACGTAGGTAGATAGAGAATTTCATAACGAATTCAGGAAAGCAAACTATTTGGAAATAAGTTGACACGTGACTGGCCCACACCTATTTCAGTGTGAGCATTGGCGGGGAGGGGTCCAAAAAATGAAAGTTGGGAGACTTGGCTAAAAACAGACCTTTATGGCACCCTGATAAAAAGTCACTATGGGAGCAATAAGATCCGAGTAGATCTTGCGATTGCTCAACGACAAAATGCGTGAAAAAAGATGAAAATCAATGAAAATGTAGACTTTAGCAAAATTGTACATAACCAACAGATGATAAAATTTCTCGTTAAGGGTAAATCGTTGATTCCTCTTCACAACACTCCGAAGAGAAGGATTTAATGGCTTATTGGTGTATCCACACGTTTCGAATGCGCTGAGACTCAATCAATGTGACCAATGCAAAAGATGTCTTCTTCCCGGAAACGAACGTTTTTGAAAAAAATTTCCCGTTTTTCGGGAAATGATTTCCCATTTTTTGGGGGACGTCCATAAAGAACTTTCGTGGTTTATATAAGTTCTGAATCTCTCTCTGAATCTTACCTCTATAAATTTCTTCCTCCCCATAAATTCCCCGATCCTAGCGCAGGAGAATCCTCGGATCCATATAGCGAAAAAACATTTTAGGCTATGGACGAGCTTTCGATTGACCTGGGTTTCTAACGGAGCTTTCAGATAGGACATCTGCATTTCATGCGGACTTTTAGACTCACCCCTTCCTCTTGTCTGCAATGTTCCATACAAATGAAGATTTTTTGTACGTAGTGTCTGTTTTCATAGACCCCCTCCCCCCTAACGCAGATGTCATTTATCAACGCTCCCTAAGGAGAGCTCTCAGCCTCACATTTCTCCTGGAATATTGTTAGGCCTTCAAAAAGAAAAAGAATCAAGAAAATCGGATAGAGAAAGGTTCATCTTCAGCTAATCCGCCAGGTAACTCCTACCAACCCCACACCCAATCCCTTCCCCAGTCCTTCACATAATTATAATTCTAACCTTATCTCAACGAAATTCACTAAACTTGTACGGTCCAGCCTACAGCGAGAACTCTACAGCCCGAACACCTCAACCGATCTCTACAAAATTTGCTCGTGTACGGAGGTCCATATACCAAACATATGCAAGTGACCCGTACGCATCAGAATTGATGTGACAAAGAGAACAGATGTTTCACAAGGCTCTCAAGTATATGAAACACGTCGACATTACATTGTATTGTAAATTGCCGAAAAGGAAATATTGAAAAACCCGTCCGAAGCAACTCTCCCGAACGCACAAAATTGATCTCCAACTAGACAGAAATGTTCGCCTCAATTTTCTGTACAACATAGCAAAAAACAATTTTTTTGTTAAGGGCCGACTTCAGGACCAACCTAGGGCCATAAGGAAATGCCTCTGACACATACTTCCATAGACAAAAATGTTTCCCTCAATCTGCTCTGCAATATGACAAAAAATGTTTTTTTGGTTAGGGCCGACTTTAGGACCGACCAGAGACCCACTTGAGCCCCAAGCACAGGCCCAAATTTGTATATGAATATAATTCGGTACACGGTTACTTCTCAAATAGAAAAAGAATCAACAAAATCGGTTAGGATTTGCCCGATTTATGTAAACAAAAACACGTTGGGCCTAGTTTCAGGGTTTAGGCTGAGTCCAAGGGCATCTTATCAAAAAACTTTCTTCCATAAAGTGTGAGACATTCCTAGACCTTTCGATTAAAAACTTTTTTTTGAAAATCGGAAGAGAGACTCGTTTTAAGTGCCCTAGCTATGTCCGAGGGCTCAAAATCAAAAAAGTTTCTTCTACAAATTGTCGGCCATGCCCAGATCTTTCAAACAAAAAAAAAGTATGAAAATCGGAAAAGATTTACTCGAGTTATGTATAAAAGACCAAAAACCACTTAAGCGGCCCTAGCTCGGCGGCCCTTAGGCCGACAGTGCCCAGCTTCAATCCCATAAAAGATTTTTCGATTAGCTTTCAGGGAGAAAACGTTTTTGTAGAGTTTTACTCAAATTATCGCGGTGACGGACGGACGGACGGACAGACATTTTTTTTATTGCTGATTCGCCACCTACTTCCCGGTCGAAATTGGGGTGGTGGGTCTAAAAATTTCGAAAAAAAATGTTTACACTTCATATGGTCAAAAAAGTTCCTTCATTTTACTCCACAACATAGCAAAAGAAATTTTTTGGGGTGGGGAAGACCTTAGAACCAACGTAAGGCCCTAAAGAGAAGCCTCAAGCCCACACTTTCAAGTTTCGCACTTTTTTCTCTACAGCATTGCACAGAAAACTTCATCATTAGAGGATAATGCATGAAAAACCACCAAATATCGTGTAGATTTCCGAAAGTCCAAATCTTTCATTCAAAACCTTGAAGAGCGATTTCCGTGCTACTTTCGTAGAGATATATGTGAACAAGTTTCACCAAACTTCAAAAAACCACGTAGATGTGAACGGGCATACCTAATTTTAAAGATCGCCCGCCCGCCCCACGCCCGATTGAAAAAAAGCCGGCCCCCCGATGCCCGAAGATGTCATATGCCCGCCCCATATTAACTAATCAACATTTGTATTTGTATTTTGGAGACTCCACTTTACAGCCAATAACAAGTGTTGTCTGGACCACCGGCTTAACGTGACTTCCGAACCACGTCTCAGAGTAATGCGAATGTAGCGTCTTTGTTATTATGCAATTACTCCAAGAATTGTTAGGCGCTTGATTATTATCTCGCCTAAATGTAGGCTTACATATTTCGTGCACAAATTCGTCGTATATGGGTTACGTCATACGATTCATTCAGTGTGTACGTCGTTATGGGCACCAAACACACCACAACTACCCAACTTTTTGAAATTTGAGTGAACTTTAGGACGTTATTACTGCGCTACACTTGTTAGAAACATTGTGCACTACAGTACAGTACAGTGACACACACGTACCGCTAGGTATCGGTGAGAAAAAGGAGAGAGTCATAGGATTGGCTTGAATTGATAAATTTGGCACAATGTTTTCTTTTGTTTTCAGAACTTCTTGTTCCAACGCCCGCGCGATGCCCGAAGATTTCTTCAAATGTCCAGAAAAATTATGCCCGCCCGCACTTTGTACGATCAGGCATCGGGCGGCCCGAAATTTGGGGCGGCCCGCTCACCTCTAAAACCACGTTTTTGACCAGTTAAACCGAAACTTCGAAAGTTTTCGACCGATTTTGCCCAAATTCAATATCAATCAATCAATTTTTCGATTGTCTTTCAGGAAAAAAAGAGATTTTGAAAATCGGATAAGATTTACCCGATTTATGGAGAAAAAAACACGTTTTGCCCTAGTAGAGACTCAGTTTTCGGGCCCTGGCTGAGTCCAAAAGCTCAAAGTCAAAAAAGTTTCTTCTGTAGTCAGGCATGCCCAGAACTGTATGCCCAGAGTTATGTACAAAAGTTCAAAAATCATTTTAACAGCCCTAGCTCGACGGCCCGTGGCCCGGCAGTGCCCACGTGCCCAGATTCAATCCAATAAAAGATTGCCTTTCAGAGAAAAAAAGTATTTGAAAATCGGTCAAGTTTTACTTGAGTTATCATGAGACAGACGGGTGGACAAAATTTTTTGTGCATTTTTCACTTATTTTTCACATATGACCCTGAAACGAAAAAGTAACAAACTTCGGATTTTGCCCTTCTTCGAACATGTCCTCTCCTTTAAAGTACCTTTCATGGAAAAAAAGATTTTCAAGGATGTAATTAAGAGTGCCAACTGCTTACAAAAGAGCCATCTGTCGGAATCTTTTCAACTAATGAAAATTTGTATGAAAAAAGTCATTCACGTTTTTCTCTTAAAGCCTTAAATGAAAATGAATGCGTATGTCGTCATTACATACTTAACCTATACCCAAACAAAATTGCGGGAACATTTTTGGAGAAAACAATTACTAGAAACTTGAATTCCAATATTTCACTCCAAAAGTCAGTCTTTCAGCATTTCCACTTGATAAACACTTCGAAACGCATAATTTTTTCTACCAATGTGTTTGTTCACTTAATCTTTAACTGAATAATCAATTTAAATGGCAGAAAACATTTTCTACGAGTCAGAAATGGATAAAAACTTTTTGAGTTGATACATTTGCAAATGTCAAAAGACAACGAAGATGGCGGCCATTTTTATTTGCAATCATCAACTCAAAATTTTTTGTATCAATTTCTGACTTTTACAAAATGTTTTCTGTCACTTAAATTGATTATTCAGTTAAAGATTAAGTGAGCAAACACATTGGAAGAAGAAATTATGCGTTTTGAAGTGTTTCTCAAATGGAAAAGCTGAAAGACTGACTTTTGCAGTGAAATGCAATTCAAATTTCTAGCAAATGTAAATGTTTTCTCCAAAAATGTTTCTGCAATTTTGTTTAGGAATAGGTACATGTAATGACGACATGCGCATTCGTTTTCATTTAAGGCTTTAAGAGAAAAACGCTACAGAAAATTGCGACTTTTTCCATACAAATTTTTATTAGTTGAAAAGATTCCTACAGATGGCTTTTTTGTAAACTGTGTGCACTCCAGGTGGGTGACAGTCCTTTGTTCTCAAATGTGCAAATGCTATTCAGAGTGAAGTTAGCTGCAGTTGCGATCGTAGCTAACTTCATTACAAACAAATCAGCTGATTTTTTGAATTTATCAATGAAGTCAGCTGATTTTGGTAAATTTGTGAATGAGATCAGCTGATTTGTTTGTAATGAAGTAAGCTACAATCCCAACTGCAGCTAACTTCACTCTGAATAGGATTTGCACGGCTCAGAACAAAGGACTGTCATCCCCCTGGTGCACTCTTAAGCTATAAAGCTCGGAACTGATCGACCGCGGTCACAAAATCTTCTTCTTCTTCTTCAAAAATTCAAGTCAAGTCTGAATTCATTTGAATTGACGTAACCTGATATGAAGTTGACGTTGACCTGATGTGACCAATGTAAGATCATGATGAGTTTTTTTGACAAAGGGTTTTCTCTTTTGGAATTGGAATATTATTTAAAATGTTTTAAAAACTTTTTTTTTGATAATCGCCAGTAGCATTTGCCATTTTTATTCAATTTTCACAAAACTTTAAAAATAAAGTTACAAACTACAAGAATAAAATATTTCACGTGTGCCCAAAATTCCTAACTAAAAATTAGAAAAAAATGCGCCTACCGATCTTTACATCCAACTGGGTGTTTCATGACGGTGAAATAGAGTTTGCGATAAGTTCAAAACGTTATTCGCTTTATTGGTGTGTTGCACCACATCCATTGGCATTGACATAGACATTGGGATCGACATTGACATTGGCATTGACATCGGTAGTTCAATATCGTTTGGTATTTTCATTTCATTTCCAAGATTATTGTGACGTTTCATCAAATGCTTTCGCAAATTACCAGCTGCTTTAAATGTCTTATGGCAAATGTCACATGGCAAAACTTTCTTCTCTGAAAAATGTTTGTCCCGATGTTCGTCTAGTTTCTCAGTTGTCGCAAATGATTTCTGACAAATGCTACATTCATAAGGTTTCTCGACGTGTACCTAGTGGGAGGATTTTTTTTTATTGTAATTTTTCAATGATTTGTGAATTACTTTAGCAATGTGCGTCCGTAAATTATTGGCCAATGTGAATTTTTTCAAACAAAGTTTACATTGATGCTGCTTGTCGCTGGAGTGGGTAGTTTGGTGAATTTTCAAACCAGTGGGAGTGGCAAACTTTTTCGAACATATTTTACATATGCATTCATCACCAGCTGTAACAATAATCAAATGTTAGCCGTTCCATTCAGTATGTTCAGACAGATGTGATTGAAGATTTTGAATTTTTGACGGAGAGCTTGACGCAGTCCACACTCCCAAAAAAAGGTCACAAACCCAGAAAACACATACGAAAACCCTTGGGTCAATACACTCAAAAGCGTGTCAGATATTTTGACAGTTCTATGTTTTGCGATGTTTTTTCATAGCCGAGTACTTTGCGATGTTTTCTCAGATCAAATTTTAACACTTAGACTCAATAATTACTTAATCTAATTCAGAGAATCTATAAAGGGATGCGTTATGCAAACAGTAGATGTTTCGGAATTTAAAATTGATGATCACTGCCTTAGAAATATGCAATGAAAAAACATCGCAAAACATAGAACTGTCAAAATATCTGACACGCTCTTAAGAGGAAGTCGCAAAAATATGAACTGTCAAATTTGCGATGTTTTTTTAGAACAGAATCCTGCGTAAATAGTAAATTATCTAAAATTACAGCTCATGTAGGAACTGTGAGAGGACGACTTTTCTGCATATAATAGATGAATCGGAATTCAAAAAGTCTAAGTATAAAGGTTCAAAGTTGCTCTGAAAAAACATCGCAAATAAACTTAGAATGCGATGATTTTTCAGAGTAACTTTCTACCTTCTACCTTCTACTCATACAAATAGGTGAATCGAATTCGAAAAGTGTGACTATGAAGGTCAAAGTTTCGTTGAAAATGCATCGCATTCCAAGTTCATTTGCGATGTTATTTCAAAGTTTACCTTCATACTTTTTGATTTCTGATTCATCTATTGTTTGGTTTAGGGTCAACCTCTCACAGCCATGAGCTATGTTTTGAATAATTTGTTATCTACGTAGGAGCACTTAGCCCTAGAGCACTTAGGAGAGGCCTCTGATGCATTTTTCCATGAAGAAAAACGTTCGCCTCTTTTTTCTCTGTAACACTGCACAAACAACCTCATCGATAAGGGAATATTCACAAAAAAACACCAAATATCGTGTAGGATCGCGTAGCGTGAGTTGGGTCCACACTGAGGATTCTACAGCCCGAAGCACTCAACAGATTTTGGCTGATTTAATTTTCATGATTTTCTGATGTCTATTTCTTTCATTTTAAATCTTCCAGAGCGATTTCCGTTCTGATTTCGCAGAGATATAAGTGAAAAAGTTCCACCAACCTTCAAAAACCCACGTTTTCAACCACTTTTTCGACCGTAACTTCGAAAGTTTTCGACTGATTTCGCTCAAACTCAATCTTGTAATCAATTTTTTGATTATCTTTCAGGAAAAAAAGGTTTTGAAAATCATTTGAGTTTTACTCGCCCGTCACGCACATTTTTTTATTGCTGATTCGTCATCTAGGGACCATGATCGAAGCTCCCCCCTAGTTAGTTAGTTACTTAGTTTGAGTAGGCGGAGTCTGCACTCCAACACCTAAGCCTCTAATGGGCCTGTTGTGCATGCCTACGGTGAACTACTTAAATTCTTCTGATTAGGTTTAAGTAGTTTAGTATATAGTTAGGTTGAATGCTCCAGATAGTGTTATATGGGAGAATTGAAATCTCTTGATAAAAGCATTGATTTCGCAAAGTCAAGTCGAAAAGCCTGGAATCTCGTAGGCCGACTGAGCGGAAAAGCGAAGAGAAAGCCAAAACTTCATCCAATGACACCGGATCAAATAGCTTCGAAGCTGGTAGAAAATTCGAAGGGAGTGGTAGACGTTCAGCAGAAGCGAAAGATAAACAAAAGATACCTACAAAACTACAGAAGAAGTCCAGCCAACTCAACTTTTTCAGCAACAGTCACAACCAATGAGATAGACGCAGCCATCGGTCAGATCGAAACTGGAAAAGCCCCCGGAATCGACAACATATATCCCAGTTTCTTAAAAAATCTAGGTCCAGCAGCAAGAAAATGTCTGTCCAAGTTTTTCACGCACTTTTGCGTCTCTGGACAAATACCAAAATCGTGGAAAATGGCCAAAGTCATAGTCATCCTCAAACCGAACAAAGATGCACTGCTTGCCGAAAACTATCGACCCATCTCATTATTGAGTTGTTGCTACAAGCTCTTCGAAAGAGTCGTGCTGGGAAGGATAAGGGACGTCATCGAGCTGTCGATTCCGATAGAAACAGAAAATGCGACCAAGTCCTCGTACTCAAAAAGGGACTCAAAACCGCGGTGGCATTTTTAGATCTATCGGCTGCGTATGATATGGTATGGAAACGTGGGCTGATGTACAAACTGAGCCAAATTATTCCATGCCGAAAAACGTTAACGCTGATCATGGACTTTCTAAGCGATCGCAGTTTTCAAGTCGAAATAAATGGAAAAGCCAGTCGCAAACGAGTGTTGAACAACGGGTTACCCCAAGAATCAGTACTCTCAAGTTTTCTCTACTGCATCTACACGATGGATCTGCCAACAATACAATCAAGAAAATTCATCTACGTAGACGACAATGCCTTGGCCATCCAATCAAAAACATTCGGACAACTGGAGAACCTTGTCAATGAAGACTTGGAAACGATGGGAAAGTATTTCAAGGATTGGAGGCTGAAACCAAACATAGGAAAACCCGTTCACTACATTTTCCACCTGAACAATCGCAAAGCAAGACGAACTCTGGATCTGAAAATGAACGGTAACGGTGGAGTGCAGGGCTCATCCGCAATACTTAGGCAACGACCTGGATCGTAGCCTTACACACCATCAAAACTGGGAAAGAGTCAAAACTAAACTCAGGCCGCGCGTCAACATAGTGCAAAAACTAGTGGGAACGACATGGGGATGCTCATGCTCAGGAAAAACGTTAAAAATCACAACACAAGCTATGGTGCTGTCAACAGTAGACTACTGCTGTCCCGTATGGATGAACTGCGCACATACAAACAAAGTTGACACTCAAATAAACAAAGCGCTTCGCATTGTCACCGGAACAGTTGATCCAACAGGAGTGGAATAGTTATACGCACTCAGTAATGTAGCACCTTCTCAAATCACACGACACGAAGCCGCTCTCCGAGAATGTTCAAAAATTGAAGCGAACGCCGACCTTCCTATATTCAAGGACATTGAATCAACGCCAACGACCACACGCTTACAATCGAGAGATCCTTTCTGGAAATTCTATCAACAACGAAATGACATGGTCGATAAGAAAACAAGATGGAAAGAATGGTGGCAAGGCGTAGACATGATCAATAAACAATTAATCACCGATCCCACATCCCAAGTGAAAGGATTGGAACTACCAAGGAAATTGTGGCTACGTCTGAACCGTTTCCGTATTGGCCAAGGTTGTTGCGCATTTCTAATGCACCGATGGAAGTTCGCCGACTCACCACTGTGTACATGCGGTGAGGTCCAAGCAATCGTTTATCGGGCAACATCAGCGAGCTGAACGAACTAACCAACGACGCCATCTCATGGCTAAGCGATCTGAAGATTCAAGTCTAAGTCCTATTCAAACCAAAGAGTACCTATCAACGTGATAAACGTTTGCAGAAATTGTGATTCGTGAACAAAATTATTGTGAAAGTTAAATTTCTTAAAGTCATTAGAATAAATAAATAAAATATGGGAGCATGTAGGCTCCCAGGCATTTTGCTCTGGCCGTGATGTAAGGTGGGCACTTGCATAGAAGGTGCTCGGCTGTTTCTACATCTCCACACTTAGTACATCGATCGCTGTAACTGAGATCTATAGTATGCAAGTGCTTGTTAAGGTGACAGTGTCCGGTAAGAACTGAGGTCATTCTACTAATGTTCCTTTAGCTAAGTGAGAGTAGAAATTTAGAGTTTTTATGGTTTATCTTTATGTAGTTTTCTGATTGTCTGGCATGGTCTACGGAGTTCCAGTGCTTGTTGAAAGCATTTGAATTCCATTTGATAATAAGATTCTTGAAGAAAGATGAAGAGACTTTGAGCTTTGGCTTTCTGGATTACTCGCTCCAGCTTTCGCTAGGCTGTCGGTGATTTCGTTACTCTCAATGCTCCAGTGAGCGGGGACCCAAAGTAGCGTGACGGAGTTCTGTTGGACTAGTCGCTGCACGAAGTTTCTGCGTCTTACCACGGTGGACGAGTGAATTTTGCACGCGCTGATTGCTTTAAGTGCGCCTAGACTGTCCTAACGTATTAAGATTGAGATTTCTCGAATATCGCGTGATAGAGATTCTTTGCTACATTGGGCAATGGCAAATGATTCTGCTTGAAAGATAGTACTGCATTCGCCTAGCGCAAAAGATTTTGCAGTATCTGTTTAGTTGCAGTATCTGCCAGATCATGAGTGAATTCCGAATTTGGAGCCGTCTGAGAACCAAAACAGTGCGTTGTTCCTCGTGATAACTATGTTTTCCTTCCAATCGTTTATTGTTGGGAATTCCGTTTTAAAAGCGTTGTTGAAACAATATGTGAACCTACAGTGTCATGAGGCATTTCGAAGCTTGGAGATTGTGTGATCATGGTTTTCTAAAGTGCAGCATGACCGACGTTTGTTTTGACCAGGAACGAAGATTGATGAAGTCTAAGACATGTCGCTCTGGCCACCGCTTCCACGTGTATGTGAAGAGGTTCGATGTTAATAAGAGCATCTAGTGCGGCTGTGGCAGTGGATTTCATGGCGCCGGTCTTTGTTTTTTTACGAGTAGTTTTCGAGTAGTTCCAATGTGACAACGAGACCAAATGAATGCTGCATATGAGATCATGGGTCTGACTATGGCTACGTAGATCCAAGTGAGGGCTTTGGGACTAAGACCCCAACTCTTCCCTTTTGCGCTAAGACACATTCATAGAGTGCCTAATGCTTAACCTGTGCGATGAATTACACGTTGGGTGCCTTTTAGTTTTTACCAGTAAAATAGTTAGGTCGTCAGCGAAGCTTGAGGAGAAATATCCCGAATCGTTCAGGATTTTCAGTAAGCTGTCTTTGACCATGATATATAAAAGAGGTGTCGAATTTGTGGTCTAGGCATGAGTTGATGGTCGAGGAAAAGGTCATGTTACTGAAAGCATTTGTGAGGTCTATAAAACCACCTAGAGCGAATTGGTGTTGATCTAGGGCGCTTTCAGTTCTGGTAACGATATAATGTAGTGCACTTTCTGCCGATTTTTGTGATTGATAGGCGGGTTGGTTAGCGTGAATTGTGGTTTCCCTAAGTGTTCCATCTCTGAGATATCTGTCCACTAGTTTCTCTAATGCTTTGAGTAGGAATGAGGTGAGACTGATTGGGCAAAAGGATTTGGCTAGGATGTAGACTAACTGGCCACGTTTTGGGATAAAGACTACTCTGTGGTATTCGAGTGATGAAATAGGCAACTCTAACACCTCTCCAACATATGGGAATGTGAATTAGGCGGATGCTGGTGCTGTATAGTTCGTATATCGCGTCCAACGTTATATGAATACTCTTTTGGAGCATGATGGGAATGGCGTCGTCTTCGCCTGGTGATTTAATTGGGACAAATGATTCTATTGCCCATTTGATCTTGTCTTTAGTGATAATTTTTCTTGCTAGGGTAATATCACCTCTTGAGAGAATGTGGCTGGGTCTAAGAGTATGATTGTTCATACGAGAAGTTGATCCGGGAAAGTGCAAGTCTAATAAGTGTTCAAGAGTAGATGTAGTATTCTCTTGATGGAAGTTTTAGTGTTCCGATACGCCTACTCCCGGGTCGAAATTGGGGTGGTTACAAACGTCGTGGTAAACGCATAAGACAGTTAGTTAGTCATTTTCACTTACTTTTCACTATATGATCATTTTCATGGGTTTTCATATGCTTCTTCAAACAGTATTTCTGTGTAAATTTTTTCAGACAAATTTCACCTGCAACGAAGAAAAAATTTTCGATTAAAATCACTCCAAATCATTGAATTGACTGAGGAATGAGAGATTTTGTTGTTGTTTGTCTAACTTACATTGAAAAGGCTTCTCCGGTAAATGCAAATTCATATGTTTTGACAACGAAGATCCGTCGTGGAAGGCTTTCGAGCAGACTTTACAAACGTGAGGCTTTTCTCCTGCACACAAAACAAAAATCGTTAAAAAAAATTACAAATGGAAGTGACGTTTGCTTACCAGTGTGTATTCTCATGTGTAATTGCAAGCTTGTTTGCTGTGAAAATGCTTTCGAGCAGACCTCACACAAGAAATTTTTTTCAGTCGTATGAATCATGCGATGTTTACGTAGTGTGGAACAATCGGTAAATGCCCTTTGGCACACTTCGCAGACGAATCTGAAAAAGACGCATTGAATTGCTCGGACCGTGATTTCCAACCCCACAAAAAATGTAAACGAAAGAGCGAATTGACTAAATGTGAATTCTTTGCGAGATGTTCTAACTAGCAAAACTATCGTACGAAAAGATCTATGGAGTAGGAGGCAAAGCAAAAGAAGAAGAGGAGAGTGAGAGTCGGACGGACGGCGCTACTTAATAAAAGACCAGATAGAATGAGAACAAGGAGCGACAGCTGGAGTAAGATCTAAGAGCTCCCTCTATCACAATCCCATTGTCATTGAGACTTCACAGAAGAAATACGTAATTGGACTTTTCGTTGACTGCGAAGGGGCTTTTGACAATATGTCGTGGCATGAAATTCTGAAAGAAATAAATGAGTATAAATGCGAGGAAACCTCACTTTGGATGAGCTTCTTCTCAAACAGGGCAGCGTGCTTGCGAGGAGTGTTTGAACAGATTCAGAAAACGGTCCGCAGAGGATGCCCTCAAGGCTCCATTAGCGGCCCATTTCTCTGGAACTTTGTCTAAACTGATGTTAGAGCTGAAGGAAATGAAAGGGCTCGAAACTGCATTTGGTGACGATCTTGCGATTGCCATTAAGGCAAATAGCAGGGCGAATGGGGAGTGCGAGTTCCCGTGTCACGTAAGAAAACTGGGTGTTAATGCTGAATGGTAAACTGTCTGATAGTCGTCCTCCATGCATTAAGCTGATGAACCAAGGCAACTTACGCTAAGTCAGCAAAGTACTTGGGGATCACTTTTGGCGAGAGGAGGAGTTTCAAACCTCATTTTGTAAGAATGAGAGAAAAAATGCAGCATAACGTGAACGGTTTGAAGCGAGTGTTGCGAAAGAGCTGGGGTTTGAATCACAAGTCTTTTAGGATTATATACAGTGTCCTCTTCGTTGCTTGTATGAACTACAGAGCGGGTGTCTGGTATGACTCTACGAGATTTGGCTATGCGAGAGACTTGATAAACATGTGTCAGCGAGTAGTGCTACAAACTGACTTGAACGTTTGCAGAACTATGTCCACAGTAGCGATGCAAGTACTCCATGGTGAATTGCCGTGAGATCTTGAATGCAGGCTGAAAGGACATGCTTTCAAGATGTAGTAGGGGTGTCGCTCTCTTGGCCACAGATCCAGTCGATGGCGAAGAACTTGCAAGCTTGACTAAGCCGCAAAGAACCAAGCATATCAGCGAAAAACTACTGGATGAATAGCAGAATAGATGGGCGTCTCGACCCATTGCGAATTCTCTTTTGGCCTGGGTCTGGGCACGGCAGCATAAAGGAATTCTTGTTCAAACGACGCTTTGCGGAAGATTTGGTTTACGGTTGGAAAATATAGAGCATTTAATAGGTGAATGTGTCCTCTACGGGGATTTGCGAGATTTGAATGCATGTGGCATGGCATGGCATAACTGTTGACGAAAGAGGGAACATCGAATTGGGGAATGTCATGAGTACGCGTGAAACGTATGAGGAATTCAATAAGTCGCTGTATTTGAAAGGCGTAAAAATGTGGCGGTACATGATTGAATGGAGTAGATTTATCAGTTTGGGACGATCACATACGTGATCTTGAAACACAGATCTGTCGATCCTTTGTTTCCTTCGCGGTCATCATTTAAATCGTGGCAGCCTTCCTGTCGCCGTTAGGAATCTGTCCATATAGTGTCCCAGAACTCTGCGCCTCAGTTGAAGGAACCTAGGGCAATCACATATCAAGTGCATGCCAGTCTCCTCGTCCAATTCACAGTGACATCTGGGAGTCGCTGAGAGCCTCAACTTGTGTAGGTGTCGATTCAGCCCACAATGTCCGGTAATCGCTCCTACGACCCTCCTAATGCGATTCCGGTTCATCCCGAGCAAATCTTTGGCCCACTTCTCGTTGGGTCTCGGGAAAAATCGCTTCGTGTGAGCGCCCCCTTCATACGCCTTCCAGCGTTACGCGTGTTTCCGTTCCACCCAGTCCTGTAGCGCTTTAATGCACAGTGATTGGGGTACCGGCAAGCGTGGTTCAAGTCCACTTGTCGGAGTTGTAGAGCCAGCTTTTGCTAGTTCATCTGCTCTCTCGTTCCATTCCACGCCCGAGTGTCCAGACACCCAGATCAGACTGATCTGGTTGTTCAGACCCATTAGGTTCAGGTAATCTTTACACTCTTTCACAAGCCTGGAAGTCTCGATTGGTGACACAAGTGTCCTAATCGCTTCCTTACTGTCGAAACATATAAGGAATTCTTTCCCGCGCGTTCCAGTAGGTAGTACTTCATGAGCCCCCATTAGCGCTCCAAAGATTTCTGCCTGTGGAACGTTAGCAAATCCACCCAAATGGAAAGATTTGCCGCCCTCTCCGGTCTCTGGAGCGTACACTCCGGCTCCAGCTCCTTCTAAAGTCTTAGATCCATCAGTAAATCTGACTATACCACTTCTGGGCAGATAAGTAGGCCAGCCCTCCAGCCAGTCTTCCCTAGTCGGATACTTGGCGTTAAATCGCCTCGTGAAGTCGATTACCGGTTTCATCCTATCGATGGGCATGGTAAAAATCGGGTTTAAGACCACGTTACGTATTTTGCCGTGTCCGGTTTTGAAATTCGGTGTCCACAAGCCGTTTTGCGCCAACCTGTCAGCCGTGGCAAAAGCCCTAGCTTGGACTATCAGGTCTACAGGTGGCAAATTCAGCAGTGTCTCTATTGCTGCGGTGGCTGTGGTTTTCATAGCTCCGGTGATGCAAATGCATACTAGCCTTTGAATTTCACTCAAGTCTTTCCTCACCCTCTCGACGTTGAGTCTTGGCCACCACACAACCGAGCCGTGGCACATCATGGGCCTTACAACAGCCTCATACAACCACAGAATGGCTTTTGACGGCAGACCCCAATTTCTCCCAAAGGAGTTTTTGCAGGTCCAAAAAGCCGTTAGAGCCTTCTGTGTTTTGTCTCCAATTGAGTTTGCTGTCCAGTATAACCCCAAGGTATTTGACTTGGGTTGAGAGTACCAAGTCCACGTTGAAAAGTCTTATTTTACCCACAAGACTTGATCCTGTTGGTCTTCTACTGAATAAAACTAGACCTGTCTTATTTGGGTTCACCTTCAGACCTTTCTCATAGCACCAGTTTTCTACTATTTTAACTGCAACTCTAAGACGATCTCCTAACGTGCTTTCAAACATTCCCCTAACTAGCATCGTCAGATCGTCTGAATAGCCCTGCGCGTAGATCCCCTCTTCATTCCGCTCCCTATAAG
>WJQU01000804.1:0-18454 GCA_029228625.1 Pseudolycoriella hygida | reverse complement strand
ACCGGAAAGATGGACCAACGATATCAAAAGAACGGCAGGCACGACGTGGCAGCAAGTGGCAATGGACCGAAAAAAGTGGCGATCTATGGGGGAGGCCTACATCCAGCAGTGGATATAAAAGGCTAAGGAAGAAGAAGAAGAAGAAGACAGAGGAACACTGTTTATGAGTAATATTACAAGTGTGAGTTACGGTAATTCATTACCGTAAACATCGCACACCTGTAATATTACTCATAACAGTGTTCCTCTGTAATATACTATATTTATTTATTATTAGAAAAAAAAAACAAACTGTTAAATGTCGTTACTGCGTAGCTCCAGTATGTGTAACAATTCGAAGGAGCTACATACAAATATAATTTCAAGAAAGAGAAAAAAAAAGCATGAGGTAACTAAGGACAAACATAGGTATAACATTTTCGATATAATCATATTTGAATTACTTAAAATCGAAAGGGCAAATATCTAATGGAGCAACCAGGGTAGCATGCAACTAATTTCCAACAAAAAAAAAAAAAATAAAACAAGCAAAATAGGCTCAAAAAATAAATTCAATCTTGGTATTTTGGAGTAAAATACTCTTCATTTAAAGTGTGCCAAAATTATTTTATTAGCCTACTGCAGATTCGAAGAACTTATGTCCTCATCTTCAGGGAAAACGTATTAAACTAAAGTAAACATTACATTAAAATTGCATTTGTTTTTAATATAACAAAATAAGGATGTGTAAACAAAAAAAAAAACAGCTGTTTGGTAAACATTCTCATCTCTCTTTCGGCGGAACAAAATTTTTCTTTCTATTCACAAACCATGTATTCGTCATCTGATGTTTCTTTTGTGAAACCCCATACATTTTCGTCAACTATTCTCGTCTATTCGTCAATTGTGAATAATGTCAGTAGCGACGATGTAATTTCTCCGAGATAGTCATTTAGTGTTTGTTTTTATAGATGTGCACAGTTTCATAATATTCAATTTTCCAGTGGTCGCGTACTTCTTTTATCAGTCTCAAGTCACTAATATGCACTTCATGTTTTGAGGTAAATATGTGTTCACCTACCGCGGTCTTTCTTTTCCATCTCGTGGATTTAATGTGCTCATTTAATAAACAGCTTCCTGATCGTCAAACCAAAATAGTACCTTCCGCAACAACTACACTGGATTCGGTATATGCCAGATTTGTGTAACTCGGGTTGAAGCTTTTTTACTGATCCAACTAGCTACCTCAAGATCCCTACGCTCCTATGGACTAATTCGTACCTATGCGCCTCATACACAGGGACAAGTCTTCTGGTTATTTCTGGGTAGTGCCAAATTCCCACTCGTCTTTTTGATTCTACCTCATTCATTGGGGTTAACGTCGTTATTTCTCTCAAAGCTTTTTGCTTTGATGTTTCTTGATGACGTGCCTAATTGTTGACTCATTATATCCGTTCGTAACAATGTCAATAATTTTGTTGGTTTCCTTCGCTATGTTCTTTTCAGACAAAGGGAGGCTCGTCATATAGTTTGCCATTGAATCTTACGCCGCCATCGTATGTCTTCTGCCAAAGTATGAATCGCTTGTTATTCGTCTCATGGTGCTCGTCAGCTCGTCGTTCCTAAACGTAATGGTGGAAAATGTAGGTGGTTTTTTGACTGTTGACGTATATAGAAAACCGAAGAGCACCATGAGAGGAATACAATCTGACATCTTTATGTTCGTTTTTGAAGATTGCAAAATCGTCCGGATTTGGAAGATTCATACCTTAGCTGCCCTCACTGGTTACATTTTAACAAGAGGCTTTAGTGATAGTTCACTATCAAATTGAAAGCCGACTTGTAGCTCCTACTCTTTCCATTTTTCAAACGATTCTATAAACAAGTAAGCGCTAGCAGTTGTGAAAGAGCTTCCGCAGATTAATCTCCACAACTGCGGCGCCGACTATAGGGGGCACGGGGGGGGCAAGTGTACCCCATGAAAAGATCCATGGGGGGCAACGCCCCCCCCCATGATGAGAGGAATAAATATAACAAATTAAACGGAAGGTAAATTTAATCACTTTCTGAACAGAAATGGCACATTCAACGCATATTTAATCCTACAGGATTTGCAATCCATTTTACATTTGACGTTTTTTCAAGGACCGACTATTTTTTTTTTTTAATATTTTGGAATACATAGCTCAATTTTGTATCGATGAAGTGTTATTCAAAACTTCTAGCCCATACATTTTTGAAGTCACATCTTTATGTATAGGTTACGTGGGTGAACCGAGGTTCAGCACCTAGGCCGCCTTTGGGCCTGTTGTGCTTAACCTACACTTGCAAGTCACTACAAGTAGCATATATCTGTAGAGTTTTCAACCAAACGGGCCTGATTTTTTCATGAGAGTGTCTCAGAATTGCACCCTATTGGCCAGAGCAGACTCGTTTTTCGAAAGTTTCCAATAATTTAAAAAAAAATAGTTTCACAAATTGAGAGATTTAAATTATATTATATTATATTATTATATTATATTATATTATATTATCTTAGGACTTTAGAATATTTCTTGTAAAATCTATAATTGGCCATAAACGGCAAATACCGCAGCTTCATTCGGAATTCGGAAAGCAAACATTAGCTACCGTTTCATTGCTTACTTTAGCATGTTTGCCAAATACACATCATCAAATAAAAAAATTTTGCTTGCCCCCCATGGACGGTAAACAAGTGGGCGCCACTGCTCCACAAACTATTGACACCCGGAAACTAGCGAATTTCACGTTTGAAACGACGAAATAATTTTTCTGTGCTTTCAGTTTTGGGTCATTCCATGCATGATTATGAGTGAACGACTACTGCAGGCTAAACGAAGCTTTTTTCAAATTTTTGTTCAATGAACAAATTGCAGATAAAACGTCTGTTAAGCTTTCTTCCATACAACATATATGTCAAAAATAAACGTTTCAGTGTGCAGGCATCGTTCTCTCATAACCTTACATGGAATGGCCCTTTTACATAGCAAAAATTTTACCTTATTGATGCCTGACTTTTGAGGATAAATTTTTAACTGAGGTCAAAATTAATTTTTTAAACTCTTCTAAAATGTACCCAACTAACTTTATTAACTTAGTTTTTGATAAAATTTTGCATGTGAAAACTGAAAGTGTGGAAAAATTATTACGTTGATGGCTCTGGCATTTGTGACGCAATTTCAAACATTTGAATTTTTTAAAAAGTTTTTTTTTTGCATCGTCATTTATTGCGTATTTTCAGCGTAAGCGTCACCTCCACTGATATCATTAATTTTGGAAGTGGACATTAGGGACTGCGTCACACTTTACCTTTTAAGATGTTTTTGTTGGGATATCAGTAGTTTTGGAAGTTTTTTGTTTTGTTTTGGTTTCTTGACCATTTCATTTGAACACCTCCGATTTTGACCAACTTCTGCACCTCGGCGACCCCACTTTCTATTCATCAAAATGATGAGCCCAAGCCAATATAAATCGATTTCGACGAAAAAAAAATTTTGCCGAAAACTTTCGCCTCGATTTTCACTAATTTCCGCGCGTTGGCGACCCCACTTTCTATTCATCAAAATGACGCCGAAGTCAATATCCATCGATTCCGACGATAAAAAATTTTTGGCGAAAACTTTCACCTCAATTTTGACCAACTTCCGCGCCTCGGCGACCCCACTTTCTATTCATCAAAATGATGCCCAAGTCATCTATCGAACTTTCCCGAAGGAACCAACTCTCTAGCTATGCTAATTCAGGAGATAGCAAAAATTCTAAGATGGCGTCACTTTGACAGCTGGCAGCCATTTTCTTAGGATCCCAAAAAAATCTCCTGATGAAACTATATAACTTTCTTAAAGAAACCATCTCTCTAAGTTAGTGTCATTACGGAGCTAAAATTCGAAAACCGAAAAAGCATAAACGAAAATCCAAGATGGCGCCGCTATGACAGCTGGCAGCCATTTTCTTATGATACCAAAAAATTCTCCTGATGAATCTCTATAACTTCCTAGAAGAAACCATCTAGGTAGTGTCATTCCGAAGCTAAAATTCGAAAAAAAAACCTAATATATTGCTTGGGAAAATTCAAGATGGCGCCGGTTTGACTGCTGGCAGCCATTTTCTCAAGATCCCAAAAAATTCTCTTGACCAAACTCTATAACTTTCCCGAAGAAACCAACTCTCTAGCTATTGTCACTCTGGAGCTAAAATTCGAAAACTCCGAGCATTACCTAAAAAACCTTCAAATTGGCCACTTTTCTACATGCCACGGCTTTTCCAGAATTTTCCCGGAAAAGCGGCATATGAAAAAAAGTTTCCATAGCGGAATGAAAGCGATCTGTGCGTATGGTTGTAGCCTTTATGGTTCATTGCCAGCAAGAATTAGGAAATTACCGTCGAATCGTTTCCAGTATGAACTTAAACTTAGGCTTCTAGCTAAACAATATTCCGCTTTAAGGGAAAACAAATAGCGAAATCTATATCGATTTTTTTATCTTCATACCTCTTTTTACACATTCCTCTCTCGTCTGTTAACGACGTGGGGTAGGAAAAGCCAAGTTACGTTAAGTCAGTAAATTGCTTGGACGACAAATACACTTTTAGGGGTCCTCTTGCTACCTCACCTGCAGCCTATCCTTCTCTCTCCTCTTCTGCTTCTTCCATTGGTCTATATTCGCAACATAGTTGAATCTAACTCTAACGTAGAAAACTTTACCATCCCCATTAAGTATTTTTCATTATAGAAGTACACATGAGGACTTTATATCATATTATATTAATTTTTTTTTCATGAATATTATTTCAAAACTAGTATTACTTAATTATTATTATTATTTTTTTCTTTATCCGAATACTCCTTTAAAGTGTTAGCACAGTGGAGTTTCGATATATCAATTAACATGTACAAAAAGTCTTTTAACTTCTTAAGTTTATAATTGTTACTTTTTGTTAGGATTTCATGATGTATAAATAATAAATAAACTAAACTAAACTAAACAATAGAAAAATTTATTCTCCATACAAAAATGTCATTTTCAAACCTCGATATCTCAGCCAATTTTCAACCGATTTTGATGAGTGAGGGCTCGTTTGAAAGCTGCTGCGACGTAGTTTTTTTTTAAATAATTTGGAGGGGGAGGGGGGCGAGGGGAAAAAACTCAAAAGTTCGCCTATATATGGCTCCTTGTCCCAAAGGTTTTTATATGGATTTTTTTGGGTTTGTGGACATTTTTTTTTGGGTGTGGCATGATTAGTTTTTCAATAACTTTTGTTCGAATGTTCTTCGCTGTAAAGCAGACTTTCTGTAAAGAATAAATCTTAGGAAAAATAGCTTTTATTTCAAAAAACATTCTATTCGGTTATTCAATTCACTTTTACTCAGAACGGAAAAACAGATGACAAGTACAATTTTCAACTTACCCAGCCAATTATTCTGAAATCTTTAAATTTGTACGCAAAATTTGAATGCGCCAAAATTTTGCTAATTTGAAAAAATCTGAATTAGCTGGGTACAGTAAAACAGAGCAAAAAATCTCTCCAAATCCGTAAAAATGCCTAAAATGTAATAAGAAATTTCCAAAGAAAGTTTGAAGAAAATGCAATTCAATTCAAAACCACAAAATCTCCTAGCGGGAAAACACCCCGAAATCCGGTTGGCAAACACACCGAAAATTCCACCGAATTTCCCTGCAAAACACCTTACAAAACCCCCAAATTAACTGTTTAGGGGCGAACGATCGTTCAGTTAAACGCAATCAGTTTAAGTTTCAGTTTCTCCTAATTGCACCGAAATTCCCGGTGAAGCATCTTAAAAATCCCTCAAATAACTGAATGCCGACTTGAGAATTAAATCTCAATGGTCTGACAGAGATGAGAAATAAACAAAAACTATTTTTGCATATGCTCACAAACGTCCTATAAGTTTGAAGAGCCTAGGAAATGTTCAACAGATTCGACGTTGCGGTAATGTCAGGCAGTGCAATTCCTTCAAGATTCCTTCAAATCATTCATTTTATTTCATTTTTCATGTGATCCTCAACCAAAAAAAAGTTTTATGAAAATGTACCCACAAAATGACTTTTGATCCGAGTTTTGGGACCTAAGAGGAGTTCAGAAAACAGTTCCTCAGCCTATTAAAAAAACCATATTTTCCCATACACTTTCAAAAATTTTCGTTAACCGATGAAAAATAATGTCTCCAAATAGGCGTTTTCTTTTTTTTTACTGTCAAACTACATTATTTTAAACAAAAAATTGTTCTACGGTATGTGTCTAAATATCTTCTTTTTTTGGGGGGGAGCTAGTTTAATCTTCACTTTCAGTAAAATTTAGAACATAAGATCAGCCCTATAAAAAAAACTAGTTTAATCTTCACTTTCAGTACAATTTAGAACATAAGATCAGCCCTATAAAAAAAAGCTAAGATACCGTAGAACAATTTTTTGTTTAAAATAATGTGGTTTGACAGTAAAGGATCGGTAAAATTACTCAATTATTTCCGTTGATATTGTAAAATCCCAATCCTCCTTCGATCATAGGTTTGGGTTTAAACGATTTCCTTCTGGGTTTCCTCTGAGCTGCTTCTGAGCTCAGAGGAATAAATAAAACAATCTTTTCAACAACTCACAAATAACTCACTTTAATCAGTCTTTGGTTCCTACTTTTATACACAATTCTTCTTCCCTACTACTCTTACCATACATAACATTTTGTTTGTTTTGATCTACTTCGGTATATAGATCAAAACAAGAAGTGTTCTGGTTTCCTTCAATGCAATATGACTAGACTCTTAATGCATAAACATACAACAATGTAAGTCATTCGATTTCAAGTGTTTCTTTCGTCATTAACTTTGGAACAGACACAAATCCATTTTCGTTCTTTTGTTATGTCAACAAAGTGTTATCATACTTTTCATTTCATAATTAATCATTTAGTTATGCTTACTCGTCTCATATTACGTTACTAAGTTCAACACTCATAACGTAATAATTGTTTGTAAGCGTTGCATTGCAATAATGAAAATATCACCAATAATATTTCGGTCAACGTCGACTCATGAATGTCTCACATTCATATCATAAAAATGTACTATCGCGAGATTGTACAGATATGGTTGAAAAGGTGTCCAAAAACGTGGATTTTCGAGGGTCCTTAAAACTCTTTCACAAATGTCGCGACAAGTACAGCACAGTTATTGTTCATTGGGTACTATTTAAATGTCAAGTTAAAAATATTTATTTATCAAGTTAGAAATGTCAAATTATAACTTGACAAGTTGCAGCATTTCTGTAAGTCCAGATAAAGCACTTAAATGCACTTTGTACAAGGAACTTATTTTTTTGGTAGAGCCTTTAAAGCAGGATAAGAAGGAATAAGGGATAAAACATATTTTGTATAAGGAAAACGTTCAACTTGACAAAGTAACAAAAAAACTTTACAAAAAATAACTTGACAAAAACTTATTTTTAACTAGTACCAATAAATAGTTCCCTTGTTCATTTCGGTTTTGATCTAAAAAAAACTGAGGAAACTTTTTCTGTGGATATCGGATACGTAATTAGGGCACTGTAGTCCATGGAAACGGCGAAATATAGTCAACTCAATATTGCACCAACTCCACGGGCTTCATCGTTCTTACTCACAAAATTCTCAGTATTTACAAGATGATAGTCATAGGAGAGTTACTAACCTCTAGTTAAAGGATCATCCTTTGTGATACACCTTTTTCTATGCCTATCCTTTCGTGGAATGGCCAATTGACCTGGCGCTGCATTATGAAAACTATTAACTATCTGTTCTTATGCGGTAGTCTATTTTTCTATCGATTGCCTGGAATCTCTAAATGAATTGTTCGTTAATGACATAGAAAGACGTAGACTGTATGACGAAAAATTAACTGGAAATCAACGACTCGGCAACAAATTTCAGAAACCTCACCGGTTTATTTCTTCAAGTCGACAAAAACACTCGGCGGTTGGCGGCGGTTGCTAATATTTTTTTTATCCGCGGCGGCGCTCGGCTGAGAGCTTCCAGCCGGCTGAACTCGACGGCGCACACCTCTAGTAAAACTCCACCGATTTTCAAAAAAAATTTTCCCCTGAAAGGTAATTGAAAAATCTTTTATACACCTCAGTGGCTGTCTTGGGAGATAAGTCATACATTACTGTCTTGTATCAAAATTTGTTTTGTTGATTTCTTGCTTCGGTGCATAATAGTTGGTAATAGTTTTTGGTCTTTGGTCAATATTTTTTTTTTGTTTGAAAGACCTGGACATACCTGACATTTTATGGAAGAAACTTTTTTAATCAAGTTCAAAAATACTTTGTTTATTGCCAAATATTTCGCGTGTCAACAACGGACCGCATTATCAATGGCTGAAAATTATGTATAATTCTAGAAGTCTAACATTTTCAACAAATATATCTAAATTCGTTTACCTTCGTCAATGCTTAAAATTTTAAACTTTATCACACAAAAATTATCACGGTGGAACGATTAATTGACAACATTAAATTTGTAAACAAACATAACCAAAGACCCGTACGTATCAGAATAGATGTGGCAAACAGAATATATGTGGCAAAGAGACTCGAACGTATCTAAATATACAAATAAGCAAACAATCCAACGTTTTCTGTTCTTTTATAACTGTAAGAATTTCAAAGATCCATAGAAATTACCCAAGGTAATGTCAAAGGCCCTACCGAAGTACGTCTCAGACCATTCAAATCTAGAAAAGCTTATATCTAAGGACTAAGTCATTTTCCTCTAAAACCCTGAAACACGTGTTCTCTAAAATTTTATTCTCTACAACTTTGTCTGTGGAAGCAACTTTCTATCTCTCATAGTTCTGGAGATTCGGGTCATCCTTCCCAATAATGGAAGTGGCCATATGCCACAATTGGGCCATATTTTCCCAAAACCCTGAAACACGTGTTCGCTCAAATTTAATTCTCTACAACTTCGCTTTTGGAACCAACTTTCAAACTCTCATAGTTCTGGAGATCTGGGTCATCCTGCCCAATTATGGAAGTGGCCATATACCAGGATTGGGCCATATTTCCCCAAAGCCCTGAAACACGTGTTCGCTTATATTTAATTCTCTACAACTTCGCCTCTGGAACCAACTTTTTAACTCTAATAGTTCTGGAGACCTGGGTCATCCTGCCCAATTATGGAAGTGGCCATATACCAGGATTGGACCATATCTTCCCAAAGTCCCGAAACATAATAGATGCATTCCCCCAACTCCCACCTCGGTCTGCCCCATGTTACAATAAAATTGTTTGTAGTAAACGTATAGGACCTTTGTACTTCGTACGGGTCCAACAAGACATAACTTTCTGAACATAATAATCACATTACTAGAGTCGGATTCTCATTTTCTTTGAGATCGATTCTAGACCAATTAAATCATTGCATATCGTATCGTATAGGAATAAAGTGTTTGCACAATGCACTATGAGATTTTTTTTTTCGCCTCGATGTTATACTGGTGGCCCTCTTCTCTTTTTTCTAGCCTGTTTCGCGTTTCTCCCAATAACAAAATAGATAATTGCACTGAATTTTATAGATTACATGGGACATTTGGAATTTTTGGAACTTTATGTTTGACTTTGGTGAAAATGGAACGATGTAAGTTATTGCCCCCACCTCCAACGATTTTCTTATATGTGTCTTTGAAGATTGGAGCGATTTGTTCAAATAACCCTTTCACGTATGGAATTGCGATGTATTTTTTCGACACTAATTCTGGTTCTGGTTTGGTTTCTATCGAGTTTTTTATGGTGAGCCCATTGGAGATCCGAAAATTTGTTTAGAAATTATCTCTTTGTATTGAAAAACGCAGTTTTCGATCGACCGTTATTCCCCGTCACGTTTTTCAAAATTGAAGCATACATTTTGGACAGGTTGTACGTTGGTGCATCGATTATTGGGCGAAGAAGTGCGTTCAGATTATAAAGCTTCAAATCGCGTTGTATAGCGTAAGTTTTGTTGCTTCTTCTTCTGTGATGAAGCTCATCCGTTTCCATTTTAAGATCAGTCTATTACATCGTCCTTCAATTAATTTTGTCGGATCTTTTTCCAATAATAGGTGGATTTTTGGTCTAACAAATTTTTCATAATCTAACGTTGACGTTAACACGCTGATTTTTCTTTCATCGGCCGATGTCACTAAAATGTCTAGGTGATCTTTCAGGAATTTTTTCGCTTCAATAAAACTTTTCTGAATTATTTTTTCGAAACTTGAAAATCTTCTTGGGGCATTTTTTAAAATTGGTGAGCGTATTGCATACTTTTAATAAAACGCTAAAACACTTAACTCTATCATTGATAGTTTTGTCAGTTATCCTACAAAAGAAATTCATGCGAATGGTGCGAATATTGAGAATATTTGCGAATTTTGTGAGAATTTGGAAATTTGAAAATTTTGAAGAATTGATGTGAATTTACGTGAAATTGGAGATGCTGAGAACAAAATTGCCCCTTGATTTGTGTAAATCAAGGAATTTATCTTTCGTCGTTTCAAGAAGGTTCCTCAAAGACCTTTCGTTTCTATGAACCACCGCCATATTATTCCTTCTGTATATCGGTTACTTTTGGGTAAAATCTAATCCAAACCCTTTTGGGGGGTGCTCCCTGAGCATCATAGAAAGTCGAGATTTGTGTTAGTTGTTTTTTTTTCTATATTCTTATTTATTATGTCCAGAATTGCTGAGTTAGCAAAGTCATTAACCTCACCTATCTCAACGATCTTCCTTGTCTCTTTCTGTATTTTTTCTTCAGTGAGTGGAAGGATAAATATGAAGTTGGCCATTGAGTCGTAGTTTGCCATTTTCTGTATGTCATGGAACGAATCGTTAGTAATCAACCTCATCGTGTGTGTGGGTTTCCTATATACGTCAATGCTAATTTTTCCGTAATTTTTCGTACATTGTGTTAAGGAATGCAATTTTCTCGTCTTTTTGCCTTTATATTGTTAATCTTATTGTGCCCTTCTTAAAGGCACCATCTTCTCTTCAAAAATAACTTAATAACTTACTCAATACTCAATAACGAAAACATCATCCATATACCTTCTATAAAATCTTGGGAAAATTGGATGGCTTTCAATACTCATTTCGAAATGGCACATGAACAGTTCGACTTGACAATGTGTTACCAATACTCGCTGCATTAGTTTAAATGTACGCCTTACCTCTAAATTGGAAGATATTCTGCTTCATAAAAACTCTAGCTAATTCAACATATGCTACAGCTATACAATGGGCAATTCCACGGACTTCATCATTTACACGCTAAAAAATTCTCAGTTACAAAATGATAGTCACTTTCCTATGACTAGCCTCTAGTTAAAGAATCAACCTATACGATGTCCCTTTTTCTATGAATATCATTGATTTAGAATGATTGTGGCACTACGACCCGCAGTCTGGTAAATGGATTAGACATCTTTGCTTTTCTCGTCAAAAGGTCGTGTTGGATATTATCTTGGGTTGATTGAGGTAGATTTCCGATATTTTCTACAACATTTTTACGAAATTTTGCTTGATCACAGACGTGTGCTAGGTTTCTTCGGTTTCAAAGATTTATTGGAACCAAATAATCCGTTTTCTTTCTGTTTCGCCTTACGACAAATGTAGCAAAAACACTCTGGAGTGTCACTACTCCGGGTATCTTTCAATAATTGTATTTCCAGAAAATTGGGTATTTCAGCTAATAATCTTGACGTATTTCCTTGACTTTGCAAGTTATGCATATAGATTTCGGAAATTGTGGGTCTTGGAGGTTGAAGCGGTCATTTGAAAACTCTTTGATAAAATTCTACATAGCAGCACTGACTAATGACAAATTTCGAATTGAGATTAGATAGATAGATAGATAGATTTTATTTTGACTGATTAAAATTACTTTACAATATGCGATTCTAGTTTCAATTAAGAGATATAGAAATTTCTTTACAACTTAGTTAGGCACTGATTAAATACCTTAGGAGTTCATTAGCTTACTTTCGTTTGATTTGTTTTGTTAACATTATTGAGTGGAAAATATGTCATTTAAAAACCACTCTTAAAAACAACTTATATATATAGTATGTGGTGATTAGTGTGGGTGATGATGTTGGTGCATGTGACGATTGTGACTGTTAAGTTTCAATTCTTAGCTTACTGCAGATGAAAGCGTTAGACCAAGAGGACCTGGTCGCCCCATCGAAATCCACCGGGTCCCTTTCAATCCGCCAGTTCGTGAGATTGAGATTAGATTCAAAGTCTGTTTTTCCATAACCTGCACATGTATACACTTTTAATCTGTTTTCCTCATGGTCACAACAAGATTTTGTCTTCGTATATGACGTCTGCATTTTTTCCAGGTTTTTAACCCCCCCCCTCCCCTTGTCTACAATGTTCCATACAAATTAAGATTTTTAGACCCGTACGTAGGTCTGATGCGTTTACTACCACGTTTGTTACATTGCGAATTCGAACCCGGGAGTAAGGGGGAACATTTTTTTATTGCCTCCAGATGACAAATCAGTGAAAAAACAATGTCCGTCTGTCGGTCTGTCTGTCTGTCTGTCGGTCTGTGTGTCGGTCTGTCTGTCGGTCTGTCTGTCAACACGATAACTTGAGTAAATCTTGACCGATTTTCAAAAACTTTCTTTTTCCTGAAAGGTAGTCGAAAAATATTTTATGGTATTGAATCTGGGCACTGTCGGCCCAAGAGCCGCCGAGCTAGGGCCGTTTAAGTGGTTTTTGGTCTTTTGGACATAACTGGAGTAAATCTTTTCTGATTTTCTTAAATTTTTTTTGTTTGAAAGATCTGGGCATGGCCGACAATTTATGGAAGAAACCTTTTTTAATTTGAGTCCTTGGACTTAGCTAGGGCACTAAAAACGAGTGTTTTTTGTACATAACTCGAGTAAATCTCTTCCGATTTTCAGAAACTTTTTTTTTGTTTGAAAGATCTCGGCACGGCCGACAATTTATAGAAGAATTTTTGCCTGTGCTTAGAGCTCAAGTGGGCCTCATGTCGGTCCTAAGGTCGGCCCTAACATAAAAAAATGTTTTTTGCTATGTTGCAGAGCAAATCAAGGGAAACATTTTTGTCTATGGAAGTATGTATCCGATGCCTCTATTTAAGGCCCTAGGTCAGTACACTTAAAGAAAGAGGAGCGTTAATAAGTGTCACAATCAAAGCAACAATCGAAGATTGTAAAACCAACAATTTAACTATACATAAAAATTGCGATTTCTGCAATTTCGAATAGTTGCAACTTTCACGTGTAGTCGAATTGTTGATCTAACAATTTTCAATTGTTGCTTTGACCAGAGGTCTGCATGGTTTCACTATTTTTTTCAAAACAGAAAATGGTCTAAAATAAAACTATAAATATTTTTGGTTTTAATTTCAACCATAAAATATTTGGTTATATTGAATACTAGAAATTTTATGGTAATATTTTTAACTAGAAAATAAATGGTATAAAATTAAACCATAAAATTTTTAGTTATATTTAAAACTATCGCGAATCTTCATGATTTGATGAGAAACGTCTAAATTTACAATTTTCTTGAAAATTCACTAGAAAAAAAATGGTACTAATTTTCACCATTTTATTTTTTAGTACAATGTAATACTAAATTTTTTTTAATTAAAAATATGACCAGAAAATTAATGGTGTTATTTTTAGCCATTTTTATTTGGTTTATATTAATACCACTATTTTTTGGTACTCTGTAAAACCACAAATAAAATAGTGAAACAGTTAACCATGCAGACCTCTGACGTACGGGTCCCTTCTATGTTTTTGTATGAAGTGTCTGTTTTCCTAGACCCCCTCCCCCAAACGCAGACGTAATTTATGAACGTTTTTTTCACAATTTTGCAATTCCATACATGCATATACAGCCTCTTATCTTATATGGATCTTATATATGCGCTTATCATTTTTACAGTGTGTTTCAAAAGCTTTTAATTCTTGATGATAATACGTCTGTAATAGTAAATTGTCATGAAGTAATAAACGCATGACGTACCTTCAAAGAGGAGAATTGATTTTTCTTACGTTATTCTTTAAACATTATATGAATTTGTTGTATTAAAAAAAGGTCTAACAGCTATTTCTTTCGTGAATTGCGCATATTGCGTACTAGGTCGAAATATACCCATTTCGAGCATACCCACTTCAATAAAATTATGTAGAAAATTTTCAGTAAGTATTCCTCACATAGTTTTGACTAGGGAATGCAAAATCGGTTTCAAAACCGGTATTGATAACCGGTTTCCTTCAAAATCGAAACCGGTTTTTGAGTCCGTTTTCACGGTTTTTATAAGTTTGTTTTGTCACGTACATAACTAGAGATAAACAGATGGAAAGTCCACTTTTCATGTGAATTTTTTTGACCCGAAGCAAGACCGAGGCCAATAATCAATTGAAAATGGAACTTTTCATTCTTGTACTCAAATACGTTAAGCATTTTACGAGCTGAGAGCGTTGGAAGAAGTCCTTGATTCATGAATAGTATCATTTCTACTTATGCACTTTTTGAAAAATACTTTCTCAACTGAGTGACGGAGAATGGAATTTTTTGGAAACCTTTATTCACAACTCTGTGATAAATGATTTTGTAATCATATTGTCATATTCGAACTGCAATCCGAGACATACAGTGCCCAAAAAGCATCTTGGTTTGGAATTTTTTCGAAGACTTGGATTCTCTTGCTGAATGATCAAAGCAGGGAAATGATAAGAGGTGACTCTGCGCTGACAGAAATTTCAAAAATTTCAGAAGAATTTGAAGACTATGCATCTTAAATGTGTAAGTAATCCATAGACAGATAGATAGATAGAAGGTTGTAGGGGTATCTGGCCGTGATGGCCAGACAGGAACCTGGATATACATCCCTTGTTCCTAGTTCTCTAGTTCCTACGTTTATTTAGCAAAATATAAAGAGATATACAAATTACAAACAAACAAAGAAACTCTATCACCGTCAGGTGAGCGTCAGAGACAAATAAATGAATGAAAGTGGATCAATATAAGTTGAACAAATTAATCAGTCAATCATATCTAATAGGTTGAAAATCCATTCCAATGTCATCCTAAATGCCGAAGTCGTTGATTGCGTTGACATAGTTGAGAAAGTCTTTGTCCAGTTGTGACGCCAAAAGTAATACGTAACTAAAATAACTAATTTTTGACTCGCGTCAAACGAAATGAAGATCCTTTTTTCAGATTGTCAAATTGATCGTAAAATAGTTTCTCTAAAAATTGAAACGATAGTTTTAGAAACATTATCGTTTAAAGTTTGAGAATTTTTCGAACGAATTTCAAATGCTAATATGTCCAGTAATATCGGTCCGAACTAGAAGGAAAAAAGATTTCCACTTTGTTTGACTTTAGCCTGTCGAGTCAAAAATTATATTATTTTATCACATCGGATGGGATATTTCATTCATTAAGTGTTTCCCTATATAAGCGATGTGCCGTACCTTATTTTTTGTATTGGGCACTGCCTAGGGACTTTCATTTTACTTTCATCATCATCATCATCACACTTTATAGACCGTTTGTACCTTTCGGTGTGAGGTCTTTACTACTGATCATGGACCACCCTTCTCCATACTCCCCTATCCTGTGCCAAGGAGATGGTTTGTTCGCCTAGAGAAAGTCCCCTAACTTCTAAATCGGATTTAACTGAGTCTATAAACCTTCTCCTTGGCCTACCCCTGGGACGCACACCCGGGACTTGAGCATCCAATATCCTCTTTGGTAGCCTTCTATTACCCATCCTCTGAACGTGCCCGTACCACCGCAGACGACTAATCCTTGCCGCCTCTTCCACTGATGTAACCCCTAAGTTTTCCCTGATGTCGTCGTTCCTAATATGATTGTCCCACTGTTCCCTCCGATTTACTCTTGCTATGCTCCTAAGACCCCTCATATCAGAAACCTCCAGGTCATGCACAAGGTATCCGCAGTCCACCCAACTTTCACTACCGTATAAAATCGTTGGTCTGAAGATTGACCTGTGAATAGCTAGCTTTGTGCCACTACTTAACTCCTTTTTGTTGAAAACATACGACCTCAACTGACTGGCCACTGCATTTCCCATTCTTCTCCTTTCTTCAAATTCCCTAACTAACTTGCCATTCTCCGAAAAAATGGCTCCTAAATATTTAAACTCAGAGACCTGTTCCAACTGCTCCCCATTTAAACTGCAAACTACATCCTTCCGGGATTTGCCACTATGCATAACTTTAGTTTTACTGACACTTATTTTCATGCCGTATTCCTCACATGCAGCATTCAGGCAGTCTAAATTCTCCTGCAAATCCTTGGCATTATCTGCTAATAGAGTTAAGTCATCCGCATAGGCCAGGATTTTCATGATTACTTCCCCCACCGTCACATTCCCTTGCAAATTCGCTTGCCTGATAATCTTGTCCATAAAAATTATGAACAGAAGAGGGGAGAGACAACAACCCTGACGAACTCCCTCATTAACTTCGAAAGCCTCACTAATTTCACCATCTATCCTTACCGCAGCCTTGCTCCCTGAGTAGATGCGTTTGATAGCGCCCAATAAACTTCCATTAACCCCGTATTCGCCAAGTACCTCGAACAGCTTTTGCCTCGGTACCCGATCGAATGCCTTTACTAGGTCGATGATGCACAAGTATAAATCAATATTCCTCTCAGAGAGCTTTTCTATAACCTGCCTGAGACAAAAGATCTGATCCTGACAACCTCTCAGAGGTCTGAAACCACTCTGAACCTCGTCAAGAACATCTTCCACTATACCCCTAACCCTGTCTACTAGCACACTTGTATAAACCTTTCCGACCACGCTCAAGAGTGAAATCCCCCTGTAGTTGGTAAGGACTTTGCGGTTACCCTTCTTGAAGATCGGAGCAATAACACCGAAGCTCCAGTCAGCGGGTACTACTGAGGACTTCAATGCTAAATTGAAAAGCCTACAAAGCCATTGAACCCCACCCGGCCCGCTATTCTTAATAAATTCTGTCCTAATTTCGTCTATACCTGCGGATTTTCCTGCCTTCAGCCTGCTGACCTTTCGTGACACTTCCTCTAATGTAATTTCCTCCTCACCCTCCAAGCTACGGCCTCTTCCCTGTCAAGGCTTGTTACGGGATTGACAGAGGCGAATAGATCCTGAAAGTAATCCTGCCAGGTTTTCAGGACCTCACCCTTATCTGTAACTAATTCGCCATCTTTACCCAAAATGCTACCGCAGCCCTCCTTTTCACCACCACGCCTACTATCCTTGATTGCCGACCAAATTTTTTTACCCCTTCCTTGACCAGCCTCTTCCAATTCCCCCCCAAACTTTTTCCACGACCGATCCTTCGCTTCCTTGACTAGAGTCTTAACCGTCTGCCTGCAAGCCCTGTAAGCCTCATGCTTTTCGTCCGTCTTATCCTGTAACCAAACCAAATACAGCTTCCTTTTCTCTACTACCGCCTTTTTGATATCTGCGTTCCACCAGCCTGTCTTTTTGTTTCTACCCCCACTAGAGACACTACCTAGACATTCCTCAGCTACGCCCAAGACAAATTCCTTAAAGTTTGCCCACTCAACCTCAATGTCTACGCAGTCCGGAGGAAGCCTTTCGAAAGCTTCGCTGAATTTTGACATAAAGCGAGACTTAACTTCCTCGTCCCTGAATTTTCCCACACGAAATTTCCGAACCACCACTTTTTTCCTTTTAGCCTGACAGAGTTTACTAACAGAGAGATGGGTACCCAAAAGGTAGTGGTCTGAGCCAAATGTGAAACCCCTGAAAACACGTGTGTTCCTGACTTCCTGCCTCCTGTCCTGCTCTATAACCATGTAATCAATTATTGACTTGTGCCCCAAACTATTATTAACGTAAGTGTACCGATGGATCCACCTATGCCTAAAGAAAGAGTTGGTTACTGCCAGTCCATTGAAATCGCAGAAATCCAACAACCGCTTTCCGTTTGAGTTTAAAACATCCTCCCCGAATTTGCCCACTACCCTTTCATAGCCGCCACTGGTCTTACTGTTTCCTATTCTCGCGTTGAAATCCCCCAACAGAATCACACACTCACTACCTTTTTTGCTGACAACATCCCCTAACTGCTCGTAAAAGGTGTCAAGATCGCCAGCACTGCTACCCTCGCACGGGCTATAAACACTAACCAGCCGATAAATACCTCCTGTCAGCTTAATGGAGACCCACATGATCCTTTCACTTACATACCGCACGTTCAAAACAAACTTTTCTAATTCCCTTTTGATAGCCATTCCAACTCCCCAGTTCGCCCTACCAGACTGAACACCAGACGAAAACACTTTATAACCGCCCACCAGTTCTTCGCGCTGCCCTTTCGTCCTAATGTCGCTCAACGCTAATATATCTACACCAGAATCCATTGCCAAGTCCACCAACTCACCCTTGCGACCCCTAAAACCCC
>WJQU01000803.1:0-18473 GCA_029228625.1 Pseudolycoriella hygida | reverse complement strand
TTACCATTTTGTGGAACCATTTATCGAAGACCCCTCGTATGAGGAAGTGTTAGCTGCTATAAATAAACTGAAAAACCACAAAGCCCCCGGGGAAGATAATGTTCCGGCTGAATTAATAAAAAACGGAGGACCACTACTATGGAACCGAATGCACCAAATTATAGCCAGGGTGTGGAAGGACGAAAAGCTACCCGATGACTGGCTGATGGGTCTACTGATACCAATTCACAAAAAGGGAAGCAGGTTGGATTGCGAGAACTACCGAGGAATATGTCTTCTGAATGTAGCATACAAAATACTGGCGGTTATTATTTCTGACCGTCTGGAAGTCTACTCAGAGAATATAATTGGAGACTACCAAGGAGGGTTTAGAATAGGCAGATCTACCACAGATCAACTATTCCTCGTCAGGCAAATCTTGGAAAAAGCTTGGGAATACAACATTAGTATACATCAGCTTTTTGTGGACTTTAAACAAGCGTATGATTCAATTTGTCGAGAGGTGCTATTCGACATCTTGGAAGAATTCGGCATACCAAGGAAGCTCATCCGTCTTACAAAAGCAACGCTCACAGCAACCAAATGTAAAGTCCTCATCCAAGGAGTTTTATCAGACCCATTCAATATCGAAACAGGCTTAAGACAGGGGGATAGACTATCAACAATTCTGTTCAATCTAGCGCTGGAGAAGGTAGTTAGAGCGATGTCGATAAACTGGCGTGGAACAATTTTCACAACATCAAGACAGCTGGCAGCCTTCGCAGACGATGCAGATTTGATAGGACGTGGAACCCTAGCGGTAAAGGAAAGCTTTGTGGAGATGCAAAGAGCGGGAAAGGAGATTGGTTTACTAGTGAATGAAAACAAGACCAAGTACCTTACACTGGATAGACAACGTGGATCAAGGATTGGACAAAACATTACAATGAATGAATTCAACTTCGAAGTGGTTCAGTCGTTTAAGTACCTCGGTTCGATAGTCAACACCACCAACGATATAGAAGAAGAAATCCAAACGAGATTACAGCAGGTTCAATCCTTTTTTACCTAGTTTTAAAGAAATAGATGACAGCTTCACTTTCAAGCGTACCCAGCAAATTAAGCTATTCCCAAGTCAAAGATTTTTTGCGCTAAATTTGAATGCGCGATAGAAATTTCAAATTTTTCGCCGGGAGTTGAGGGAAACGTGAACATTGCATAGAAAAATTTGATTTTACCACAAACCACTATAATAGGATGGAAGTTGGTATTTTATTTAATTGATTCAAAAGTTATTGTGCATCTCAAAATAAGTGATTAAGCGATACTACAGACAATTAATGTTATGACTTTAAAGCTTTTTTTAGTGAAAAACAATTCTAAAAGACAATTCTTAACGAAATTTTAATATTTTTCGATCAATATAACTGACCTTTTACCTCAAAAAAATTTCCACAAAAAATTGCAGATTCTTTACTTGTGAGGTTAAAATTTAAGCACTGCTTTAAGTAAGAAAGAAAGCTTCCGCAAATTGGTACAAACTTACATAAAATGTTAGTTTTGTAATTTTTTCTTGTTTTCCTCTTCTTTACAATTTTTGCATATTATTATTTTCACATATCGTTAAATGGTACTATTCACACAACGAATTTCCTTTTGCGGTTTCCACCAGAGAAATAGAAATTCTGACGAAAATTTCGAAATTTGTCAGTAAAAGCTCATGCCAGGAAACTTTTACAATGATCCTGATCCCAGCGAATTTGAAGAAAAAAGTCACATTTGCGCAGATGTGATTAGCACATTCTCCTATAGAAAGCAGGTTCATTCAGTGGTATAGGTCACATCTCGACACATTTATACCTAAAGTTTTGAGATGTGCACTCACCCGTTCAAAAAGTTTTGTAGAAAAGCGAAATGTGCCGTTTAAAAATTCTGTGTTTCACATTTTTTCACATTTGTTTCACATCTGTGGAAATTATGTGAACGGCACATTTGACTCACAAACCGTTCATTTCAGTGGTGTTAGTGTACATCTCGGCACATTCCATCATAGAAAGAGATAATTGATGTCCAGCCATCGACAAAAGTTGATAGGTAGAACAAGATGAGCAAATGTGAAATTATGTCACTTGGTGATGAAGTTGCAACAAATGACACTGAAAAAGCAAATCTGTTCGCCAAATATTTTGCTTCCGTATGCAAGCGATACTGCGATGATGAAAAAGAGATGGTTGAACTGATTTCGTTCATTCACAATAGAGACGATATTGGGTTCACAAACATCACGATCACCCACGATATTGTGAAGAAAATCTTTTTGAGGACTTAAGCAAAGGTGTTAGCCCAGATAAGATGGCTTCCCTGTTCCTTCGTGAATGTGCAGATGAATTGTCCCATCCACTAGCGATGATTTACTCGAAGTCATTAACGGAATGTCACTACCCTGATCGCTGTAAAATGGGTCACTTAACTCCAGTATTTAAGTCAGGCAAGAAGAGTGATGTCACTAATTACCGTGGTGTATGCCTCGCTCCTAACTGTGCCAAAGTGTTTGAGATTGTGATTGTGGAACATTTGAAGTACAACGTTTTCCCGCATTCTACACCGACTCAGCATGGATTCTTCCCAGGTCGAAGAGTTGAATCTAACCTGATGGAGCTATCGATATTGGTTCACCAATCCTTTGACAACAACAAACAAACCAATATCTTCCTTGTTGATATACACAAGGCATTCGACGTTATTCGTTCAGTCCGATTAGTGAAGAGGATGTCAATCCTCAAATACCAACTATGCAATTCGATTCTTTTGGGGTTCTGCACCTCCCTTTCAGGCAGAAAGCAAAAGGTGAATATAAATTCTTGTAAACCCGTAGCGATCGACGTACTCTCTCGAATTGGTCAAGGATCTGTTCTGGCAGTTGTGTTGTTCGCGATCTTTTTTGATGATTCTGATTGTTCACCTGGTCCTACTAGAGACATCAACTTTGCTGACGACAAGAAAATAGTTCGTAACAGCATATCAACGATCTACGATACTCACTCAATGCAAAAAGCCATAAACAGCTTTATAAAATGGTGCTCCGACAACGATGTAAAGTTATCATCATCCACCGAAAAGGTTCTCCAGTCCTGGCGAACTATCATATAAATGGGGATGTGATTGAACGTGTTAACTGTACGAAAGACATCGGCGTAACGTATGACGACGACTATACTTTCAATGGACACCTTGAATTGGCAGTTAAGAAAGCCATGCCAATGCTTTCGTTTGTGAAACGCCAATCCTACGCCAGGTTCAACGTCGATACAGCCAAGATGCTATATTCAGTCATAGTCCGTTCGCATCTAGAATTTGCCAGTACGATTTGGTCACCACACCACTCGGTCCACATCCAATCCATAGAAAGTGTCCAAAGACAGTTCGTTTTATATGCAAACCGTGATCGTCGAGTCGAAGGCGACGCTAATCCATATCGTATTCGTCCATATGCTGAAAGATGTGAAGAACTTCAGCTCGTTTCACTTTTGAGACGTCGGACCGATGCAGCGATATTTTTCATTCATGATGACCATTGATCTGAATTTGTACCATTGTCATCGCCATCCCAAAGGTAATAAATTATTTACCCACAGCCCATTAATGTCAACTAACGCTATTGTTCCATACTGAAGAAAAGTGCTCAAAACCCATTAATTTCACCCCTCCAGATGTTTTTGAGCATCAGGGTATCGCTAAAACCTCGGGCAGCTGCGCAAATTCAAAATAAAAATAGCAATCTGATTCAGACCATTAATTCTGACCATTAATGTCATTCTCATAATATTTATTACAGGGTATTAGACAGTAATCGCCAAAAAGTTGCAGCTGGATGACAATAATCTGAATTAGAGCCATTGTTACCATCATCCCGTAGGTAATAAAATATTTAGCCAGACCATTAATCTGAATTTGGACCACTGTTATCGCCATACCAAAGGTAATAAATTATTTACCCACAGCCCATTAATGTCAACTACCCCATTGTCCCGTACTGAAGAAAAGTGCTCAAAACCCATTAATTTCACCCCTCCATTGTTATCACCCCTCCTCTAGGTAATAAATCATTTAGTCACACCCCATTAATTTTAAACAATACTCGTGAAAAGTGGTAATATCTCTTCTGATGGGCAGGATATGTAATAAGAATGGACAACGATAGAGCAGTAAAAAGAACGCTAATAACAAACTGTGAAACGATTGGAACCAGAGCCAGAGGAAGACCGCGCAAAAGATGGATCGAAAATGTTGAAGAGGACGTCAAAAAGCTACGAATCAGCAATTGGAAAATGGTAGCTGAAGATCGACAGCAATGGCGAACTGTGGTGCTGACAGCCAAAACCCAGTTGGGTTAATACGGCTGACTATGTATGTATGTATGTAATTAGCTCTGCAACATCGCATGTTGTAGAAAAAATTGAGGAGAACATTTTTCTCTATTTGGAGGTCAATTTTGTGCGTTCGGAGAATTTTTTTACACCGTTTCTTCGGACGGGTTTTAAAATATTGCGCTATCGGCAATTTCCAATACAATTTAATGTGAACGCAATATTTACTTAAATTCGTTCCAGTCTTTTCGTAACATCAACTCTGTTTGCGGCATCTATTCTGATACGTACGGGTCCCTTCATATGTTTTTTATTGCTGATTCGTCATCTAAGGACCATGATCGGTGGTCCCCCCATACTTCGGGTCGAAATTCGACTGGTTATGTAACGTGACGGTATTCTACCGCACGTTCCACACATGTTAAAATAAATATTCATAAATCCCCCACAACGAATCATGTAGAATAAATATCATATTTAAATAAAGCGCGCTTGAATCGTGATTCACACGTGCCCGTTGCATTGGCGCCTTTTTACTATTCAAATAATTTTCATTGGTCCTTGCCCAGATTCATCCATGAAGATCGTGAGTCATTAAGACGTTATTATTTTATTGCTATTCCCACGAGAGAAATTTTAATAATTATTGAGCGATCGCGAGTTGTGAAGTGTGAATAATCGTTCTGTTCGGGTTGTTGAGTATCCTAATATTTTATTTGTTAATAAGTTTCTTCCTCCCGTCGACCCAAGGAGGGTATAAAGAGACCTGTTACAGTTACATACGTTGTGGTAAACGCATAAGACCCCTTTCCGAAAAACTTCGTTCTTCGTACGAGTCTAAAAACTTTCCTTGAAGATTTTGAATTCAGGTTTGACAGGAGAAAGCCTAAAATTCAAAATTTAGTGAAGATTTCGTAAAATTTGCTATAGTAAATTGACTCAAAAAGGTATGTCTATTTTGCGATAATTTCGAAAGTTAAATTTCTTAAAAGAGACATTAATTTGCACTTAAAGAAATTAAATTGAGTGAAATTAACTACAAATAGCAGAAATAGTGACTAGGGAATGCAAAACCGGACCGGTTATTAGGAACCGGTTATCAGTTTTGAAATCACATTCTGAAGAAAGTTGCATGAATTTTCATTTAATTTAAAAAAAAACTTGTATTTTCTCACTCGCTTGCAGTAAAATAACGACAGAGCTAATATACGTACAAAAACCAACGATTTTTCGCTCTCAGACCGGTGAAAAGCATTTTCAGTACCGCTTCTCCGCTTTGTATAAAGGACATCTTTCCAGATCTGCCGTCCAATCTCATACTAACGCAACTGACATAATAGTCAATGTTGTAGCCTGTTGTAGTAATGTAAAGTGACCTTTTTTGGCTTACATTTTACCAAAATGAGGCTTTCCGTTTTTATGTGTTTGAAGTCTTACCGAGTCCACGGTTCCCACAATCAACACATCCTCAGTACTTTAGCCGGTCTTTCTAAATTCAAATTGATGATGTTATTTGTTGTATGTTGAACAATTGCAAGCTTTGAAAGCAAAGGATGGCGCCATCGATAAAAGTACTCTAGTCTTATATTTGGCCTTATTTAGCTATGAAAATGAATGGATGGCGCCACCGACATCATGGGTGATGCAAGGCGATGCCAATTAATTTGTCATTGTAATGACGCTCAGGTTGAACAATATAATATGTAATATTTTCGTTCAGATCGTAGAGAACATATAGGTTCTTACAAATTTTTTGATTATTATCACCAATTTGCTGTTGTGATTTTACAATCTTATATGTTCATTAGAGGTGATTGGGCATGGGCATTTTCAAACTCACGATGGCAACAGCAGTTTTCATAGAAATGTCCGCATGGGAATGGGTGCCCACATGAATTTTTGATTATTTGTAAATATGTTGTTGCGTCTGAAAATGCATAATTTGATATTGCGGATATACGTATCTGTTATGAATCGTATTTTGAATTGCAACTGATATTGAAAAAGTGGTGAAATCAGTTTAAAGCTTTTAAGATTTTTGTGCATTGTAATGGGCTTTGCCAATAAGTCTAGGGCATAGGTATGGGCTGGGCCTATAAGTCCTGCGCTTTGGGCATGGGCTGGGCATTTTTTTGAAAAAAGTTGTGAAGTTGTGAAGACCCGTCAATCAATTTAAACTTTTATGGAAAATTCTATATCTTCTAGAATTTGAAAACTGTCTCCAAAAAATATATTATAATTTTAAACTGACTTCCTTATTCTTAGTTGAATATGCATAGAGACTTAAGAAACAATAAAGAACATTGATTCACTCCACATTGAAGCAGAATTGATTTTTTGGAAGGATCCTACAGAGAAAAATCTTTTATTTTAAAAACCATGTGAACCGGTTTCCGGTTTTGAGATAACCGGTTTTCAGAATCGGTTTCGAAACTGGTTTTGCATTCCCTTATAGTGAACAGTTTGCAGTAAATTGCAAAATGTCACTTCGTTTCGTTACTGCTGTGCAACGATTTCACATTTTCAATCAAAATTCATAAGTCAAAATAGATTCCCTCTCAATTTGTCAAGAATGTAGTCTTATTGGAAATTCCGGTAAATCTTTTAATCTGCCGAGCCCCACCTATGCTAATGGGCTTTGTCACACAAATAAGTGTATAAGTAAACCGATTCTCAAAAAAACCAATGTAATTTAAGCGACATTGTTAAGCGACAAGTTTGGTTTGATTTTCTTAAACAAAATGCAGTGGTGTTGTAGAATATGTCATCGATTCAGAGAAGTTTTATATGAGTTGCCTCACAAAAAAAAACGAGAGTTGCGTGAAATTACTCTCTTTGTTTTGTGCCGAGTGCCTACCATGGCTTTTGCGGAATTACGGCAATTTTTGCCCACAATGCGCGAAGCCAATAAAACCCCCGAAAAAATTGGAATTGTGAAGCGGCGATCACGACGACCACTATGAAAAGCCTCGGAATTTTGAAGCCAACGAAAGACCCAGAAAACCCGAATGACTGACGACCACTATTTATGGAGACAGATGATTTACGACCATCATTCATAAGGAAAGCTGATGTAATACGATAAAACTGAGAACAGCTTTGTTAAGTGCAAATTATTCAATAAAATGATTGTTCGAAATTATGCTTTTTAATTTATTATGGATTGGATTTATTAAGAAACAAATTGACTAAGTGAATTGCCACATCTCTATGTTGATAGTGCTGTGGCCAAACTCAATGAAATTCTGATATCATACGTGATTCCAAACATAGAGAGTCAGTGGACAAATGTCTAAATGAGAAATATAAATTGGAGGTTCAGCTCCAGATATCTGCAATTCGAAAGTCGGTTTAAGTGGGCATAAAATCGTGCTATCTCAGTAAAAATATTTGCCTTCGCCTAAATTGCCTCAACTCTTAAGTGCATGAAATGACGTCCACACTGAATTGTAGCAAAAACGTGTTGACGGACGGGCGGACATTTTTAGACCCGTGCAAGGAACGAAGTTATTCGGAAAGGCGTGTATCACGGGTGCGCGGCAGCGATGCGCCCGTGACGCAAGTCCACACACAAACAAAAAATTAACAACAATTTTTTTCGTAGAGTGCGGAACCATATATACAGCTAAGTTTTGACTTCCCCCCCTTGCGACGTATCCTTCGGAAAATATTTTTCCTGGATTCTACCGAAAATTCAAAGGCGAAGTGTCTTTTCACTCATTAAAATCGGCTCGGTATATCCGAAGATATGACCTTCAGAAGATCGTCATTTCAAAATCGAATGATTCACCAGTTTCCAAACTCTTCGGACATTTGATTTCGATAACTCCTTTTCCATGTCAATCACACGTTATAATCCCATCAGAAGACGCAGCAAAGTAAGGAAATTCTGTATTCATCAAAAGCCTGCCTTCTTCATACGTAAAATTGTAATGGTTAGATTGTACAAAATCGAGGTACTGTTTCAGTGCTTTCTTCTTGTTTTTCTTTTGATATTTTACGCTGGGAACATTTTCAAATAAATTTACGGGATTGATTACTCTATTAATAGTAGCAATTGATGGTTTCTCAACATTCGTTGAACAACACTCTTTAAAATTAGATCCCGTTACCCATCCTCTTCGCAAAGCTACCCAAATCTTCGATTGCAAACGTGGGGATGTTAAGCGAGAAATTTCTTTTACATCTTCATTCAACAAGCAAAGTGGATTGGATGTAGCTATCTCCACTAACTGATGTCTTGGTTTTCTACTGTGATCAACACAGTAATAGTTAGCAAGAAAGACATCATCTTTGATCTTTGAAACGCGTCAAATTTCATCTGGGTAAATGACTGTTCGTACGGCTGCTTCTTGTGCTTCCGAATGCAGTTCATTCAGGAACTGCAACACAACTTCGTCACTTAATGGAGGCAAAGAACTGTATTTTGAATGAAACGATGACTCAGATTTAGTTTGTTCTTCATAATTTTTAGAAGTCCACTTTATGTCCTTGATTTTGCTCATTGAAACTTCTTTGAATTTGGGCACATTCCACTTACACAATAAGTCTGTTACGAATGTCTGCGGAATATAAGTGGATTGTAGTTTCACATTACATTCAAAAATTTAAAATAATTACATTTGGTGGTGATTTTGTTATGTGTTCAACAGCAAAGCAGAGGGACGCCACATGACCGCAAGTTTCGGATAATTCTGCAATGCAAGTACAATGAGCACAGATGATTTCGCCATCTAATTTCGCCAGAAATCAAGCTGGTAAAGGCACATCGTTCATACGTTGAGAATGTTTCACCTTAAGTTAAATCTAAAATTTATAACATAACATGTCGTTCATTTTTCACCAATCTTACTTTCCCTTTAACTAAAACCGAATCTTCAATTTTCTTTGATCCAGACTCGAAAAAAGAGTAGCCTTCGGGACTTTTATAAGCTTTCAACATTTTCTTGGTAAAAGCACTCATAGAATATACTAAGTGATTTCCTATATCCCACAATGTCACTTCGGGATAATCTTTTCGGTCTGTCGAAAGGTTTCTATCTTTCATTGTGTAAGGATCGATCCCTCCTGATTTCGTTCATAGTAACTGAATGTTAAATAATTTTTTTAATTTCATTTTGTGAATTGTTGTAAATGTTGTTTTTATTTATTATTTGACTGTCTTTACTAATTAGAAAAAGATGTTGAATCGAAAAAAATCATATCTCATTTTCAAGAATGGTACTGAAGTGTTATATTTGCAAAAGGTTCGATTCCAAAACCCAAAGTTTGTTCCGAATCCCTAACCGAAATGAAGAATATTGTAACCGATGGAGACTTTGGTTGAAGATTTTGGACGAAAAAGAGGAAATTGTACATAAAATAAGAATTTGCTCCGATAATTTCTTAAAAAGTAATTTATTTGAATTTGAAGTTGACTTACATAAAAAATATTCCCTTCGCTAAGCATAAACTATGGACTTAACGTAAAGAGCTTGTAAAAAACACCTTTCTACTGATGCGAATCAAACATTTTCAACAAATATTAAATTAAAGAACAAATTATCTATTTGAATCTAAATCTATAAATTTTAAAAATATATGCTTTCGTTACAAAGAAACTAATTTTAGACAATTTCTAAACGCTAATAATAATACTATAATTTTACAGAAAAACCAGCGTAAAAAGACACCATTTAAATGTATGTGAAGGTCGGGATGTCGGGTTCCAAGCAAAATATATTTGTTTGGTGGGGAGCTCGCCAGGGGTGTCGCCTCGTGATTAGTAAAACGATCGAATGTTCACTTCATTAGGACACTTATGTTACTCCGGTAGCACAACTTAAATACGATAGACAACACACGTTTGCTTATGCGAAGCTAAATACTTTTCCTTACACGATCAACAATATACGCTTATTTTACGTAATCCTAATACGTTTCCGAACGCAAACCTGAAAACGTGTTCCTTTCGTGGATGCCCGGATCCAACTCTACTGAAAATATGATTTTGTACGCGCTGAGGAATAAACTTGGATTTCTGATTGATTGCAATTTTATTAATTGCAAGAATCAGAAATCCGGCACGAGGAACGGAAATTTGGTAATTCGATTGCATTACAATATTTACCTAACGATTCAGATGTATATTGCAATACTATTCATGTGTCCTAAATGTTGACACAGTAATTTGTTCATTGTTTATCTTATAAAAGCATTGTTCATTCAACTTAGCTACAGGATGTAACTGAGTTTCGTGAAGAAATGCTCTTATAATGTGTTTTTTGTGTGAAGGAGGAATGTAATGGCCAGGGCCATTACATCCGAGGGGCCTGTGGACCTTTTTTATTTCGGTGTCCTGGCTTTCCGCGCATACTGTTCTCATTCATTCATTCGTTCTAACTTTCCCAGCTCCAGGTTTTAGCCTGATCAAATGCTGTCATTTTCTTCAGCTCCAGGTTTTAGCCTGATCAAATGCTGTCATTTTCTTCAGCTCCAGGTTTTAGCCTGATCAAATACTGACATTTTCTTCAGCTCCAGGTTTTAGCCTGATCAAATACTGACATTTTCTTCACTCACTCGCACTTGCAGCTATTCCTGTTAACGGGTACCGTGTCCGATCGTCGACCCGGTTTTCATTCTTTTGATCCTTTATGCTACTTTTGGCGCTTATGCGTTATCGCGAATTTGCACGTCGCGAAAATTTTGGCTTGTTCCTTGTGAATTCTCGATAGAGGCGTATTGTGCTACCGTAGTTTCATTAGGTATTATAATCTATCACTAAGAATGCAGTTCACGGGTAATGTTATTTGGGATATATCTTACGCAAGGTATAGCTAACTTAAAAAAATTGGTTAGTGAATTTTCATTTAAAGTCCTCGGAAAATCTGTTCATAACTCACAACTTAGTATCTAATATTCCATCGCTTTATGTGTATGGCGTTCGTGAAGTAATGCTCTTATAATGTGTTTTTTGTGTGAAGGAGGAATGTAATGGCCAGAGCCATTACATGTAGATTGGGTACAAAATCAAAATCTTGGCAGATTTGAAAAAATTAAACGAAAAATATCATTTTATACCCAATCTAACTACTCAACGGTATGAACTTGCATACATGAAATTTTTATTTAGCTAAGTTCAAAATATTCGAATTTAGTTTTACATCTATTTATCGAAAAACGGATGAGCGAGAGTGTCAATAGCGTTAATTCGTTTGTCTGGCTCGTACTCCAACATCTTTTTTATGAGTTCAAATAGTACGTCATCGTCTTTAAAGTTTCTCAATTTGAATCCGTTCAGTCGTGTACATAGTGCCTCACTCTCTTCGTATCCGTTCCAGCTCCATTTCACCTTTCCATTGTTGAAATATTTTGTTTCCGTTGACGTTGTCATCTTCAATGGAATTGGGCCTAAGATTCTCTCCATCATTGCCAAGTGATGACGATCGTTATCTGCACAGAATAACTGGCTACCGGTGTATAAGTCGATGAGTGTACATCCCATCGACCATATGTCGCACTGTTGACCCCATCCCAACCGGAGTATCACTTCTGGAGCACGGTAGTTTCTGGAAGACACTATTGGTTTGTGCACGTCGATTTCCATCGTCAAACCACCGAAGTCGATGATGCGAATATCGGTTCTTACGATTCGCCGAATGTTGCAGCCACTTGTTTCGTCATAAGTTGTGACACACCTTGAGTCTACGAACATGATGTTTTCCGGCTTCAGGTCCGTGTGTGTCATACCATTTTGATGGAGAAAATCCACGGCGCTGCACATTTGATGCGAAATGTGCCGAACCTGGTTCATTGCAAACGGCTGCTCCGAATTTTCCACAAGGAAGTCAGCCACACTCTGCCCCAACAAGGGAAATACTATAAACACATAGTTTTCGTTTGTGCCATATTCCAGCATGTTGATACATAGGCTCAAACTTTTGGGATCTCTTTTGCCGATGTTCTTTAAGGCCTTTATTTCGTTCATAGCCACTTTCCTCGTATAAACGTCTCCATTCATAAGTTTTATTGCGACTGTATCGTCAGTTTTTTTCATGGTGGCCTTAACGACAATGCCAAATCCGCCATTGCCGAGTTGTTTAGTGACCGTGTATTTCCCGATTTTTTGGCCGGTACGAATCACCAGAAGTCCTCCTTCGCCAACGCGAAATTCTGAACAATTTGCTATTTTCACTGACATTTTCACTTCTTTCTATTTTTCACTTCTTTCTATTTTTCACTTGTTACTTGCTCCAATGTAAATGGCGTACTGAAGAATGAAACGAAACTGTGTGTATATTATATTAAACATAGTAAATTCGCGGAAGTCGTCTGAGAAATGATAGCGTTTAATCATATCTGACAATTCCTGTTATGACAGCACTGAATTCAATAATGAAATGTCACTTTTGAAACGACGACAGTTATGTCAACGAAAATTTTTTCGAAAATGTATGTTAAAAAATTTTTGCACAAATAAACACTTAAAGAAACAATAAAAGAGGTAACTGTTGATTACTTTCCAATAAAAATAAACAAAAATTGAAATGTTAATGTTCGAGCATTTTAATGTCTCCGAGTTAGTTTATCTTACCTATTTTTTAGTGTATCAGGTTTGAACAATGACAAAGAAAGGACGACTCCGGATTTACAGGAAAGTTGATTGATAATATTTTTTTTGTCTACTATTTTCTAGCTGACATGGAAAGAGGGTGACTATGAGTGCTGTCATAGCATCGTTAAAAAACCATGAAAACGTTACAATATATAAATAACATTAACGAAGTGATATGCTATTCGGCCTTAAGGGCGAATAGTCTCTATATATGCTATTCGCCCTTCGCACTTCGACTTGTCTCTTTTTTCCTTATATTGCTCATTCGGATGATCTGTGATCCACGCTTCATTCTCAGAATTTATCTATTGGCACAAAATATCTAACGGACAAACCATTTTCAGACATAATGTCTACTTGATTTCTCCTTTTACAAGATGCCACGAAAGAGAGTGATTTTTCTTTTTACGAAATGCCACGAAAGAGAGTGATTGTTCCTTTTACGAAATGCCACGAAAGAGACTGATTGTTCCTTTCACGAGATACCACGAAAGAGCTTGATTTTTCCTTTTACAAAATGCCACAAAAGAGAGTGATTGTTCCTTTTACGAAATACCACGAAAGAGCTTGATTGTTCGTTTTATTAAATGCCACGAAAGAGAGTGATTGTTCCTTTTGTGAAATGCCACAAAAGAGAGTGATTGTTCCTTTTGTGAAATGCCACGAAAGAGAGTTATTGTTCCTGTTACGAAATGTCACGAAAGAGAGTGATTGTTCCTTTTACGAAATGGCACGAAAGAGAGCGATTGTTGTTTTTACGAAATGCCACGAAAGAGGCTGATTGTTCCTTTTACGAAATACCACGAAAGAGCTTGATTTTTCCTTTTATGAAATGCCACGAAAGAGAGTGATTGTTCGTTTTATTAAATGCCACGAAATAGAGTGATTGTTCCTTTTACGAAATGTCACGAAAGAGACTGATTGTTCCTTTTACGAAATGGCACGAAAGAGAGTGATTGTTCCTTTTACGAGATGCAACGAAAGAGAGTGATTGTTCCTTTTACGAAATGGCACGAAAGAGAGTGATTGTTCCTTTTACGAAATGTGTTTTGCTCTTGTGCTGACTAAAAAATCTGAGACAGATTCAAAAAACGCACATAGACAACAAAAGAAACGCACGAATAAAGAGAAAATAACGAAAATTGGTGAATGCGACCAAATTCATATTTTTCGACTTATGTTCCTAAAATTTAATTTAAAATAATTCCAAAAAACTACTTCATCACATACCAATCAACTCGTTCGCATCAGAAGTGACAACACGGACTCGTGCATTCGGGATTTCTTGCATTTTTTCTAGTACTTGCTCGAGCTCGTCAGCTCCCAAATAACGATTTTGTATTTTATCTTGAATTTTCGTTTGGATGTTGTGGAGCGCTTTTAACGGCACGATGGTCTTACCATCTGACATGAGATCAGCTTTTAGTTTGTGCTTATTCACACCTAGAGAAATCATTCTCTCAATTTCTGGCAATTCGTCTGGGTTGATTTTCAAATTCTCCGGATAGTGATGGTATGTGACCTATTTGTTGTACGTCCGCAAAATCACGTTGGTAACATGAGTACGACTTTGAAAAGTCTATTTTCGGTGGATTTCATTGCAGTCAAGTATTGCTAAACATTTCCAAATTATGAAATTGCAATGCTGTTCGCCCATGACATGATGTCAAGGGCGAATAGCGTATATAGTAACTATTCGCCCTTAAGGGCGAATAGCATCTGCCTAACATTAACATAGAACAAAAAGAAAATTACAAAAAATTTACAAACAAAAAGTAAGAAAACATCAAAAATATAACGTCAAAGTCAACATAACGAAAGCCACAAGAATAAATAATTTAAGAATCTATGTCGAAGACATAGAATTTCAAAGAAAAACAAAAATGTCATAGATATAATTGCCAAAATGGCGTCGTCAAAAATTTAAAAAAAGAAAACAAAAGTCGAAATTTCAAAGTAGCATTTGAGGCGTCGTCAAATACGTTGTCGTAACAATGTAGATGTCAAAAATATCAGCCATCATGTCATAAATAATTAAATTGCCAAAGTGACGTAGTGAAAAAAAAGAAAATTCGAAATTAGAAAGTAGCATCTAAAGCGTCGCCGCCATCAAATACGTTGTCATGGAGACGATGTAGACGTCAAAAATTTCAGCAATCAGGGTGATGTTCTGCATAAATAAAAATAATAATTTAACTTTTTGAAAAGCTGAGAAAAGACGTAAAAGGTAATCACCGTGAAAGTGCTTTCGGATTTAAGTAGTCATTGTGTAAAGAAAGCACCAAAACAAACACATTATCCAACCATACCAAAAGTTTGGAACACCGAATCGTCTAGTTTGCGCACTTCGTTTCTAAAATCGCGAGATGGAAGTGTAGGATCGACGTGGCTTGCGGCAAGATTAAACAACCGACATGCGAAGTTGTATGGTGAAAGTTGAGAATATTCATGATCGCTTCCGATGATTCGAATAAATTGATTTTCGAATAAATTGAGAATTCAATTTTCCAGTCAGGACATCGTGGATGAAAAAGATCGCTGCGTTGGTTCGGCGCCTTAGTAAGGATTTAAGGTTTAGTTGAGCACACCTATCAGCATATGGACGAATCCGATAGGAGTCGGTATCTCCATCAATCCGACGGTCACGGTTGGCGTAAAGAACGAACTGCCTTTGAACACTCTCTATAGGTTGAATGTGAACTGCGTGATGAGGTGCCCAAACCGTACTAGCGAATTCGAGATGCGAACGAACTATGGCGGAGTAAAGCATCTTGGATGTTCCGACGTTAAATCTCCTATAGCACTGCCGTTTTACAAATGAGAGCATTGACATAGCCTTCTTTATCGTGAGTTCTAAGTGGTCATTAAAGGAATACTTGTTATTATATGTTACTCCGATGTCTTTTGTGCTGTGAACACGATTAATCAGGTTGCCGTTCATATGATAGTCTGCCAAGATTGAAGAACGCATCCGGTATATGCTAATCACCTTACATTTACTGGAGTTGAGTTCAAAGTCGTTGTCGGAGCACCATTTCACAAAATTATTGATTGATTCTTGCATGCAGTGAGTATCATCGATGGTAGAAATGCTGTTGTGAACTAACTTTTTGTCGTCTGCAAGATTAATGTCTCTAGTGGGACCAGGAGCACCATCAGAATCGTTGAAGTAGATTACGAATAAAAGGGCAGCCAGTATTGAGCCTTGACCGATTCCAGCAAGAACATCAACTATATCCGATTTGACTGAGTTTATCTTCACCATCTGTTTCCAACGCAATAAGAAGGAGCAAAACCAGAGTAGAATTGAGATGCAAAGTTAGTATTTATCATCTGACATCTTCTTTACAGTCGAACAGATCGTATAACATCGAAGACTTTGTGGATATCTGCAAGGAATATGTCCGTTTGTTCGCTGTTTTTGAAAGAATCGTGGACCAAAATTGATAATTCCATCAAATTAGATTCGACTCTCCTACCAGGGAAAAAGCCATGTTGAGTAGGTGAGGATTGTGGAAAAATGTTGAATTTTAGCTGCTCCAAAACTATCATCTCGAACGCCTTAGCAAAGTTTGGAGACAAAGACACACCACGGTAGTTACCAACATCAGCTTTCTTGCCGGATTTGAATACTGGTATCAAATGACCCATCTTCCACAAATTTGGATAATAGCATTCCAACAGTGATTTTGTGTAAATGATTGATAGAGGTCGAGATAGCAATTCTGCAAATTCACGGAGGAATAACGGCGACATTTTATCTGGACTAATCCCCTTACTGAGGTCCATACTCAACAAGGTTTTTTTCACAATATCCTCGTTGACTGTGATGTTCGAAAAACCTGCATCGTCTCTTGAGTGAATGAAAGATAGCAGTTCGGCCATGTTCTGGTCGTCATCGGGGTACTGCTTGTACACGGAAGCAAAGTATTTAGCAAAAAGGTTAGCTTTTTAAGCATCATTTGTCGCAATTTCGTCGCCGAAGGACATTTTTCCAGGTAAACAAGTTTTCTTATATTTGGAGTTGATGTAGTTCCAGAACTTTTTGGGTTGTTTCTTGTTGTTCATTGCAAGATCACACATAAATTCATTGTATAGATCGTCACGATATTTCTCGAATTCGAATTTAGTAGCTAAAAATTATGATTTATCTGTATTGCCTAATTTTTTAAATGTGTTGAGGTATTTCTTGTATTCAGGGTTACTTCGATTTTTCAGGTTGATTAGTTTACCATCAAACCATTGCCGGATGATTCGTCGTACGAAGCGATGCCTTTGGAATAAGCATATCGAAAATCTCATAGCATTTGGCATAGAGTGCACTGAGCATTTCGTCTAAGTTCTTCTCAAAGCATAACTCGTCGAAATTAACTTTTGCGAGTTCTTCACGAATTGAATCGCATGGTGCTTTCCTGAAGCAATAAATCTGCTCGGAAGATGGAGATTCAGTATGGGTAACAGGTTCACATTCAATAAGACATTGAGTCTGGTCATGAGCGCGGTCTTGGGATGAATCTGGTATCATTGGTAAATCAGCTGGATTGACAACGGCATGTTAGTGTAGACTAAGTCGAGAACATTCTGCGATGAGTTCTGTATGTCTGACATTTGAAAAAGTTCGCAACTCAGAAGAGATAAAGTCATTTCTCTCGCAATATTAGCTTGTACAGATTCAGAGTCTCCAATGATTGGAATGGAGCTAACAGCCGAGTAAGAATCCGAAGAAAATTGTCAGACGCTTTCGACATTGAGGAAGGACTACGTCAAGGTGATCCGCTCGCGACCGCTTTTTAATTTGACCCTTGAAGCAGCAGTGAGAACCATAGACATCGACACCAGCAGCACCATTTTCACCAAATCCAGTCAATTGCTGGGCTTCGCTGATGACTTGGATATCTTGGGCCGAAATATGGAAGCTGTTAAGGAAAAGTTCACGGCTTTGGACAGAAAAGGTACCGACCTCGGGTTGAAGGTTAATGACACAAAGACCGAATACATGATTGTCTCCCCATCGAATCGACAACACGACAAAAGCGTAACAATTGACTCACACACATTTAAGGTGGTAGACAAGTTCGTATATCTTGGATCTCTGCTTAATTCTGAGAACGTAATCATGGACGAAATCAAAAGACGGATAACTCTTGGCAACCGGAGTTATTACAGCCTGATAAAAATTTTAAAGTCCAAATCAGTAAGCAGAAACTCAGTTACGTATGGGTCGGAGTTGTGGTGCATAACTCAGAAAGACGAATAATCGCTGCTCACGTTCGAAAGAAAGGTACTGCGGACAATTTTCGGACCAGTTTATGACGAAAATATGAACAGATGGCGCAGACGATTTAATCATGAGCTTATGCATCTTTATCGAGAGCCGGACATAGTTAGAACAACAAAAATTAATAGACTACGATGGCTTGGTCATGTACAGCGTATGGACGACAATCGTATCCCGAAGAAACTTTTAATCACCAAACCGGAAGGCAAAAGAAGTGCAGGCAGACCAAAATCCAGATGGTGCGATGCAGCTTTTG